>CAUYRH010163854.1:17500-149352 GCA_963574655.1 Perodicticus potto | reverse complement strand
AAAATTAAAAAGAAAAAAAAGAATTAAACAAAGGTATGATGTGATACAGTACAAGCAAGACACTCTAGTACTGCTCACACCAAAACTTAAATTTCACCTCAAAAAAAAATCACAAGACAAAAGAGAAAGCAATTTCACTGTGATAAGATAAGATATTTCATGCAAAGTATTAACTCTGCCCCCTCAAAGCCCAACCTCCCAACAAACAAAAAGCTATTTGGGAATACGGCTATACTAACATATTAACCACAATATAAGCATTCATAGGAAAACAGTAATTGAGCGATGAATTGAATTAAATAACACAGTTCAAACCATCATAAACTCATAGACCACAATGATTTTATAAGACAAGCAATTCCACAAATCTTATAAACAGTAAAAAAGAAGAAATATTTCAATATTATTCTACTTGATCTGGATACACCTGATGTTGAAATTGGAGAAAATATATTGTTATAAAGGGAAGTTATAAACATGTTTTACTTATATATGATGATGCAATATCCTAAACAACATATTGACAAGTTGAATTAAAAAATTAATATTTAAGTAATATACTTTGGTCAAAATTGAATCCAATTTATATGAAAACAAGACACTATTTTCTTTTCTTTTTTTTTTTTTTTTTTTGGTTTTCTTTCCCTCACCCTCTCCCTTCTTCTCTGTCTGCTCTCTCCTTCCCCCAAGCCCTACTGTGTTAATTGGTTGTCATTAATTGTCCTCAAATCAAAGTTGAATACATACGATTCATGCTTCTCCATTCCTGTGATGTTTCCCTAAGAATAATATGTTCCACCTGCATCCAAGTTACTACAAACGCCGCAAAGTCTCCATTATTTTTGATGGCTGAGTAATATTCCATGGCATGCATATACCATAGCTTACCAATCCACTCCTGGGTTGAAGGACATTTAGGCTGTTTCCACACTTCATGTTTTTTTTTTCAGAGTTACGTGGAGTGTACCCAATGATAGAGAAGAATCATTTGTTGAGTTCTATCGAGGTAGTGGGCCAGGAATATTTATTTATTTATTTATTTATTTATTTATTTATTTATTTATATTTATTTATTTAAAGACAGAGTCTCACTTTGTCACCCTTGGTAGCGTCACAGCTCACAGCAACCTCATACTTTTGGACTTAAGCGATTCTCTTGCCTCAGCCTCCTAAGTAGCTGGGACTACAGGTGCCCACAACAATGCCCATCTAATTTTTAGAGAAGAGGTCTCGCTGTTGCTCAGGCTGGTCTCGAACCCATGAGCTCAGGCAGTCCACCTGTCTCGACCTCCCAAGTGCTGGGATTACAGGCGTGAGCCACCGCACCTGGCCCAGGAATGTTTAAATAGATCATCCTATTACTTTACTTCCCACAGGAACCTATTGAGTTTTGAATTATTATGTCCTGTTTGTAGATGAGGAAAATGAGGCTCTGAGCAACTTGCCTTAGTCACACAGCTAGTAAGCAGAAGCACCAGGCATTTGGGCACATCCTCCTGTTGCATGCCAAGGCTCCTGTGGGCTGTGTCCCTGACCCTGTGCTGTGGGCAGCATTATGGGTTGAGTGTGATATTACGGCGGAAGGAGCCGGCTTTTGCCTCTGTGATTTGGTACCTCGGTGGTCAGGAGTACAGAGGGAGTATGTTGAAAGGATGGGTCTATTCCTGCCCTTTGGGGTTGTGATTTGAGACCTGGAAGGAATCAAAGAATGGGGAGTATTAGTGGGCTGCCATTTCTGATATTCCAGATTGCAATAGGGCAGATCATGCTTTATGTTTTTCTTAGCTGTTTTCAATTTAACAAACCATCTTTCAGTGAACTCTTTGCATGCCCTTTTGTCTCGTTTCCTCCCCAAATACTCGTGCTTTGAGTTCACAGAATTCCCCAACCCTGGCAGGAAATGGGACCGAGATGAGCCCTGGACTAGCTGGGCTATAGCTGCCAGCACATGGGCCTGAATAACTCAGATTTGCATTTTGTAAGAGGGCAAACTGGCACGGCCTGTGCAGATGTGACCAGTAACCTGCTATGCTATGCCTTTTGCTTTTGAAGAACCAAAGAGCAGAGCTGACCGTCTTGACCATATGAGATGGACTATATTCTGCATCAGTCCACAGCGAGGATTGCCATCTGTAAGGTGGAGTGATCCTGAATCGATTCTGGTGACCATAAATAATTAGACGGATGCTTTTCTTCACTTGAGTTTTTAATTATCTTTGTTATATGAGGCCATGACACTTGCATCTCACTGCAAGTTTTGAAGTATTCTCCATGGAGACCAAGGCTGAAGAAATATGGCCTGGGGATTATCAGGAGGGACATGGAAGTTGCTAATCTCATTTACTAAGCTCTCGCCTCCGGTAGAACCCACCCTAACTCATGAGCTCCATCCTTTCCTATGGTGCTCGTTACAGTGTGGCGTCTTGGGCCTGCAGCAGAAGTGCAGAATTCCATGTTTGCTTGTAAACTTGCTTAGAATGACAAATGGAGATAGTTTTCACTATCCACGACAGCCCAGTTTGACTTTCCCAAGTACGTCTTTTAAAGCAGAGAGAGTACCTGCCATGTTCTAGTTCCTCTTGGGTCTTCTGTGTTTGACACAGGGCCTCCTAGCATTGTAAGTCCCCATTCCCTGCTCTTTGCCATTTATTCAAATGAGGATCTAGTTAGTAAGGCCAGAAAGAGGGGGAGAGGCCAGAACAACAAGAAAATAGAGGAAATGTATTTGGAAAAGGTGGAGAATTGTGGGTATGTGAAACCCATCTAAACAAGACAAATGTATGTGCGGGTGGGACGCCTGGTCGCATTTTATCAAAGGAGAAATAAAGGCAAGCCAAACAGGTCCCTTTGCAAGGATGCCCACATGGGTAAGTATAACCTAGTGACAGGCAGGGCAGCCAGGAGCAGCTGTTATTTCAGCACAAAGCTGTTTTCAAAATCACGGCCACTCACAGTCCAGAAACCCCTCAGGTCGTGCCTGAATACCTGTGATGTGCCCCATGTAAAAATACAGCGGGAGGAGATTGGCCGTGCCCTGTGAATTATACCTTATTTATGACCACCGAGCCTTCCCTTTTTCCATCATGCTTTAGAATTATGGGCTGGAGCAGTTTTTAATACTCTGTTTATTTTAAGGGAGGAAAATGTTTTTCTTTAACCACAACATTCATGCAGTACCAACTGCTGGCAGTTTCCCCAGCATTTAAGGAAATATTGTTGTAAGACTTTTATGCTCTGTACTTCAATCAGCCAGAGCCAGCAGTATCCCCACAGAAGGACCCTCAACAGACCATTTTCAGCATTTTGCTACAATTAAACTCCTCTGGTTTTAGCCTTCAGGCAATTTAGTACCTTTTTACATATGCACATTATGAACTTTTGACCAGGGTCTAGCCGTACTATATTAGAGTGCTGCTCTTGAAAGCAGGCTTAACAAGTTCCTCTGAGTATTGCAGTTGGAGCCAGTTGTGGAAAAGGTAATTTAAGCGGCTTGCAGCGAGGCCATTCAGAATCTCAGCGATGATCCTAAATATCTCTCTCTCCCTCTCTTGCTCAACTCTCCTTTTTTTTTTTTTCCTTGTTTCCTCTGGAAGCTGGTAGCAAGAGCTTTCAAAGTCTGTGATTGATCTTTTATTCAGTAGCTAACGAGGGCTGTGATTCTATTAGCGTGCTACAAGGCAAGAGAACAGTGATTTAATGAAGTGTCTAGCGAGCTGGCCATAGATTTATCCTGTTGTCGCTAATTTGCAGCGCCGTGGCGAGCATAAAGGAAACTGCACTCGCACCGCTATTAAGCAGGTATTTCCTTAGTAAATTGTTGTAAGGTCAGGTACAGTTATCTGAGCAAAAGCAATGCCTTACCTCTTCAGCGTCTGCAAATGACAGCCGCCGTGCTGAGCGCTCACTGGAGTGGAACCAGGAGATCAGAGGTCCGTCTCCAAGTCGCCCTTAGCGGAGGCAGGAGCAGATGAACTGCCAAGCAGGAGTAATAGAGTCATAATTGGTGATTAGAACTGGAAAGGTGCAGTAACATCTTAATACAAACTGGCGTAGGTTACAGTTACTGTCAGTTGTAAACGCGCCCCGCCGCAGGACCGGCCTGGTTTGCGTGATTAGAGACACTAGGCCGCGGGCGCGGGGACAGCGCCATGGCAGCGACACCCGGGTCCTGGGTCTCGCCCTGTCCCTGCCGTCCTCCTCCGTACACAGCAGGGTCTCCCCACCGCCCTAGGAGGACTGCGACGTGGTGAACGTCCTCTGATCTTCCCTCTTTCCACGCACAGTGGCATTTATGAGCAGCGGCTTTAAGGCTCCTTGAACTTTTGTTGTATTTGCCTTTGCCGAGGGCGGGGGGTGGGGGGGTGGTTGCCTCGCGTCAAATCCATATCCCTGTGCAATTCCGTGTTCTCAGAATCAGCTTTGGTGTTGCCGTGCTGGAAAGAAAGCATAAAAGAAAATAAACACGCATTGCTGAGCATTGCGATGGGCGTTTTTCAGAACCTACGTGGGTCTTTTAAGCACAGGTTGGAGGTGCCCTTGCAGCGCACATGGGCCAGGTGCTGGTCTGCTCCAAAGGCTATTGAAGAAATTCTTACACATGGCTGTATGAAAAGCTAGGCTGGTTGAAAGGACAGCCCTTGCAACTGAAGGCGTCCAACAGCTATTTGTTGCAGGCCGAACGTTTCCACACTTTGCAGCATAATCATTCTTTAAATCCATTGGGGAAGTCGGTATCCAGCATGGTCCTTATTGATAGATACC
This sequence comes from Perodicticus potto, assembly GCA_963574655.1. Classification (NCBI taxonomy): domain Eukaryota; kingdom Metazoa; phylum Chordata; class Mammalia; order Primates; family Lorisidae; genus Perodicticus; species Perodicticus potto. Next base: position 144,591 of record CAUYRH010163854.1, on the reverse strand, counting down.
TACCTGGTCTTCTGCATTGTTTGCAGTAGGGTAAGGCTGTTCCAGATCCCTATTAGAGAAAAATGAGATGTGATTCTGTGATCGGCTGCCTCTCACTAATCTGGCACATGGTAGGTTCTCAGTAAATGTGGGTTTTTTTGATTTTGCATTTGGTGGGATCTGTTGGTTGAAACTGTGTTAACTGGTTCTTCCCCTGACCCTTACAACATGGATAATTCTAATGCTGACTTTACCCCAGAGTGGATAAGTGTTAGGTTAGCAAAGGTTCACGATCTAATAAAGAATTTAAAGGTGTGTGTTAGAAGGAGGCCCTGTTTGCAAGTGGTCCCCTGGTGCTTTAAAAGCGTGAGTCAAACTTTCTCATTTTCTAGTACGGCCCTTTGGGCTTCAGGATGGTCATGTTCAATTTGTAATGCCGGTAGAGCTGCCTTTTCGTGGGAGTGTGGGGTGGAACAGAAACCTCAGCTTGTTGGCTGAGAGGTCAGAACTCAGGATACACAGGCTCTGTCGTTTCGTAGAGAGATGAAGCTGATCAGGGTGCACCCCCGTCAGTGTCAGCGAGGCAGGGACCGGGCGGGGGGCTCTGACTGCTCTGTCTCTACAGAAATGAGGCATAAGGAGGGGTGAGACGTGAGGTCCTCGCTTAACACTGTGGCTGAGGGACAAGCTGGCATCGCTAACACTGTACAGAATGGAAGGAGGGACAGAAGGGGAAGGAGGGAAATAAAAACAAAAGAAATAGAAGAAAGGGAGATGGGGGTGGGGAAGGAGAGGTCGAGGTCTAGCCCAAGTTCATGCTGGCGGTTTCCTGTAGTCCACACAGAGCACCTTGACGGAGGGTTAGACTGGGAATAATGGTGGCACGTGGCTGGAATTTGTTGACTATTCTCTAAAGTCCCTCAGGGTATCCCCCTTTTCTGAGTGGTAAAGCTGCGGTTTAGTGGCATGGCAGAAACAAGCCGGGATTCGAACCCAGAGCCGTCTGCATTTTCCCCTCATCTGTCCTTCTGGAAGCAGGACCTCATTTTGCAGGTGCCCCCACCCTCCACTTCGTCCTGGGGAAGCCTCATCTCTCTTTCATTTTCATAAGGACTTCTGTCTCCTTGTTGGAGAAATGGACACTGTGACTTTCCATTCTGATCTGGGGACATGTTGGACCTTCCATAAGAAAAATCAGAGAAAGAAGGAATGGAATTATAAATGTTCCCATTTCAAAAGTAGATGGATAATTCAGGTTGGAAACGACCCTGATTTAGATTTACAAACCATTCGGCCTACCACACCGTCCTCAGTGGCCCTGAGGGAGTTACTTGTTGTAACTCTGTTTTATCCCATGACCCCAAGCTCAGAGGTTGGGCAATATCTCTGAATGATGTGTCCTTTCAATAATGACCTGCATAGACCCATAATCTCCTAACGTAACGTGCTTCTCAGGAACAGGTTCCTATTTCCCATCCCCACATCCCATTTGGTAACAAGCTCCCTGGCCAATGCTCCTGCGTACATAAATTAAGTGAATTCCCTTTTCATGGCCCTGGTAAATTATGCCCATTGTCAGAGCACCAGTAGAGTAATCAATTTATATTTTTAAAAGTATTTATGTGTCATGGATTTTTTTTTCTTTCTGAAGAACTGACTTTTAGAATCAGAGTTGTGTTCATATAGGCTTTATTTTTAAATTATAAGAGGGTAGCGCACCAGACACAAGAGGTCATGTGTTACCTGATTCTGTTTATATAAAATATCCAGAGTAAAGAAATCCAGGAAGGCAGAATGTCAGTCTGCAGTTGGCAGGAACAGTGGAGGGAGGGAGAGGGAGCAGGGAGTGACTGCTCAGGGACACAGGGTTTCTTCTGGGGGTGGTGAACGTGCTTCGTAACTAGACAGAGGTGACAGTTGCACATTGCTGTCAATGTACTAAATGCTACTGAACTGTACATCTCAAAATGGTTAATTTTATGTTATGTGAATTTCACCTCAATGGAAAACAAAAAGAGGCCCACTCATAAGGAGAGGTGTTTCGACACATGGGGTGTATTTGTCTTTTCATTTTCTCCCATCTGTACCAAACAATCTCACTACTTTAACAGGGGCAGGAAATGATTGGTTCAAATGTATTGCCCAGGGAAACCGATCCCAGAGAGGGAAGCCGCCAATCCCTGTCTGGTGTGCCGTTATTCACGGAGCTGCCCAGACACGTGCTCCCCTTATCATCTCTTGACCATACTGTTAGTTATGTGTTTTCCTGTTTTTTTTATTAATAACATATACCACGAAAAATCTATGTGCATTATAGTCTTTGATCTCGCCATGAATGTCAAAGATGCCATTGTCTTTCTTTTTAAAAAAGATCCTCAAAGAGGTAGAGTGGAAGTAAATTGGAAACTTTACTGTCCCCCTTCCTAGTGGAGGATTTCCTACTGATTTGCCTCCATGTTAGTGAGATATGTATGTATGTGTGTGTGTGTGTGTATGTGTGTGAACGCGCACATGGACAGATGTCAAGTTGCATATATACATAAACACACGTATGTATACACACGTACACACATAACGGGCATTTTAAGGAAAGCGTTATAAAACAAATGTTCGATTCAAGCAGACTGTTTTCTAGAGGTGAGGAATATTTGAATACAAGACTTACTCATCTAGTAGATTAAAACAGAAATTAAAGACCAGACTAAGGCGAGATCAAAGGCTCTCTTTTCATTGTTCTTTTATTGTTTATTGACTTCAAAAAGACTTTTTTAGTTTAAACTGACTTTAATGTCTCTTGAATGCTCTTTTGTAAGATGCTTTGAAAACTTGGGGATAATGTCTTCATTAAGTGGAGAAAAATCTTGGGAAAAATATAACTATAACTTGGCCTTCATTAGAGTAGAGAGATAAAGCTTCGCTTAATTAATGTCTGTTTTCCCTCTGTTCAGAATTATAAGGAAAAAAGGGAGCTGAAATTAGTGCTGATAAAAGCTTGAAATAGACATGGTAGCAATGTAAGTTTTTCTTAGAATTTGGAAGAACGTACTTCATCCAGCTCTATGAGGAGTCTTGGGATATTTTAGGCACCCTGCCTTCCTCAATATGGAATGACCCCAGGTCTCAGTGATGCCCAGCGACCTGGGCTCTTTCCACCATGTGGGCTTCATTTTCTTTTTGTTTGTTTCTAATACCTTAATGAAATGGACAGTTCTCAGGAGTAAGGGCAGTAAGGGGGTTGTATTAATAGGTTTTCTCTTCTCTTAAAAAAAGAAAAGAAAAGAAACCTCAAAATTCTCTCTGTTCTTTTCTAAGACACCAGTCACCTCTTTGAGAAAGTCTGCCCTGATTGTTTCCTGGCCTCTGGGTGTCTGAGGATTCCTTTTAGAATGGATTTTTCACTCTTTTTGCCTTTTTTCTCTTTTCTAGAGATCTGATCTGCTTCTTTAGCTTAGAAATGCTGTTCTAGACTATCTTTTTTTTTTTTCCTTCACTTTATGGAGTATCAAACATGAGATTCCAAATTGTGAGGCTCTTCCAGCACTACTTGCTGTGTGATCATAGTGGGTGCTTCATCCCCCCTCACCCTGGCATGTCACAGCACCACCATCAGAGTTCAAAGTGACTCTTTTGCTTCCACACAGCCCACGGGATGCATTTCCTAGAGGGGCCATCTCATGGTACATTCTTAGCCCTCGTAGAAGAAATTTCCTTTTCTGTAGCCTGCGGGTTAGTGGATACACTATGCTGAGTGTAAGAAGCTTAGGAGTTGGGATGAGACAGACCAAGGTACAAATCCCATGTCTGGTATATACTGACTGTCCTGGTAAAGGTGACTGAACCAGTCTGAGCCTCAACGTTCTCATCTCCAAAGTGGAAATAATGGTAGTTACCCCAAAGAATTGCGATCAGATCAAATGGGGGATTGCAGGGTGTAGTAACGATCTGTATTCTGCTTTTCCGACACTATGCCATCTGATTCTGCATTATAAAAGATCTGCTGTGACTCTGTCTTTTTAGGAAGTTGGCATTTGACAAAGCTTCCCTTTTTGCCTGTTACCACGACCCCCAGAAGTATACTTAAGAGCTAAACTTCCAAAGTGATGATGTGTCCTACACTGAACAGTTTTGAGCCACTTGGCCATTTTTTTTCTGTCTCTCAAAAGACAGACAGGTAGTTAGGTAGATTTCATTGTAAAACCTGTGCGGTCCCCCTGGCCTTCCTGTCTTTTGAATGCCCACATGCCACTGGGTCATAGATTTCAGAGGCAGAGGTAAACACCTGAGGTTTTAAGTGGCGAGGAGTCATTGCTGGTTTGTTATGTAAACCCTCAGGGATATTTATACACTTTCCAGAGAGGGGTAATTGAGCCTCCAAACCACCCACCAAGATTTCTGCCTGTAAAATATTTAAGAACTGGTACTATAAAGACATTTCCCTTATGCAATTTGTTTTCGGTCTAGGAGCAGAAGAAGGAAAATACAGCTCCGTGTAACTTACAAAAACCAAACTCTTAAGCTACAAAATGCCTCTCCTTACAATAGCACTTGCAGAAAGCTGAAGGCAAATAAAAAGTGAGCAGAAAAGAGACCAGAGTTCTGAAATTGAGAGGACAGGCTCCACAATGCAGCCTGGGGATGGTGTCATAAATCACCCGTTCAGAATTAAGCCAGACTTTCCCTGGAAGCATATCACGGAGCGTGCAGGAGGGCTTTTTTTTGATAAAAGGAGTCTAGTTAAGAGATGTTAGAAAATGAACTTCAAAAGCACAGCAGGTTGCCAAGACATCTCTGAGTAACTCACAGAAGGTAGGGAAGAGTCTGTGGACTCAGCTTACACTGTGGACAACCGTGCTGGACCTGCAGGTTGGTCTTTTCCTTTCTTGGTTTGTGGAAATGTTATCCGGTTTATTTTTGCTAAGATCCCCCTCGTAGGATTGCTTGCTAAACAGATCTAAGACAAATCAATATCTGGGCTGGGCATGGTGGCTCGCACCTGTAACTGTAGTACTCTGGGAGGCCGAGTCTGGTGGGTGCTTGAACTCAGAAGTTCAAGACCAGCCTAAGCAAAAGGAGATCTCTACTGAAAAGAATACAAAGACAAGCCCAGTGTGGTGGTGGGCACCCACAGTCCCAGCTGTTTAGGAGGCTGAGGCAAGAGGATTGTAGAAGTTCAAAGAGTTTGAGGTTGCTGGAAGCCACCCAGGGCAACAGAGTGAGATTCTATCTCAAAACAAAACCAAAACTAAATGAAACGCAGCAAATATCTGTAACCTAGGATCAGAGCTGGTTAAGATGTGACTGAATCTCAGGGACTCTGAGACGTCTGCGCGTTCGATAGATGAAGTGTTAAAGGCAATGATAGCTGCTACGTGTATAAGAAGTAAGCACACGTATGCATAGTCGATAGAACATGGCGAAAGTTTATTTCTTGCTCTTGTAGGGTCCCAAGTGACTGTTTTGGGTCTGTAGTAGGCAGCTCTCGCCCCGTCGTGACTCTGGGACCCAGGCTCTTTCCATCTTGTAGCTCAGCCGTCTTCCACACACGTCTTCCAAGGCTGCCTTGCTTGTCTGCATGAAGCTGGAGGAAGAGGAAAGATCTTGGGGGGAATCCTGTGTGGGATGTTCTAAGGACCATGCCTGGAAGTGACACATAACTGATTTGTGAGAGGCCAGGAAAAACTTCTCTCCATGGGTCCAGGAAGGAGTGGGGTATAGTCTATCTTCGTCTTTCTGATATACTGTTATTTGATTGAAATCACTTGGGATTCTCAGCTGCCTTTTTGGTTATTGTTGTTGCCCAAGTTCATCACATTTTGACTTTGGAGATAGTCAGCGATAGTCAACCACCCTTCCTGCCCTCCATGACCCCAGTCTCCTGGGGAAGCAAGACTCCATTCTCATTGTCCAGTGTGCTGGACCCCTACCCACTTTCTGCTTAAAGGCTGGAAGAGGTATTGCTGTGCTCCTGTTTGCAGCCTTCTTAGCAACTAAGGATGGTCGTGTGACTTGTAACCAGTAAGTATGATCAGAAATCCATGGCAGGCCTTCTGGGAAGTCCTTTGGTTTCTTGACAAAATGGCAAGGTGCTGCTGGAGTTTTCACTCCCCCTTTCTTCCTGCCTCGGATGCAGATTTGATGCTTCTAGTAGCCACAGCATCTTCCTGCTTCGAGGACTTGAACAGACAAGATGGAAAAGTCAAAAGAATGGCAGAGAGAATGGCCCTCATGCTGGACCACTGGCCAGCGTCAGCAACCACGTGGCAATCAGGCACATTTCTCCATGTAGGCCAACCTCCCCTCCCAATGCATGAACCACTAACAAACACGTCAAAATACAGATTTAAGAGGGATGTTGGCTACCCTCAGAAGCGAGGATTCTCTGGGAATCTGACAGTCATCCCTCAGCCCGTTGTCTGGTTGAAACCTTTGCAAATCATAAGTAAGTTTTGCTTCAAGAGAAGAACATTCCAATGCAATACAGTAGAATCAGTATATTGATGACCCAAGGGACTGTAACAAACTGGGCAACATACAGAGGTGACCAGTGTAAGGAATGAGGCGTCAGTACAGGTGGTGCATGTCTGGCCTATGAAAATTAGGTTCCCTCAAGGAGAGGGTCAACAGAAGGAAGTGGTCACCTATGGAGGTTCTTCTGAATTTCTTAAGAGTTACCCATTTTAATGTAGATAGACTTTCTTCAACATCTTAATTTTTCTCACCTCAACATTTGTGCTTTTTTTTTTTAACATTTGCATTTTTGTTATGGTGGTTTGGGCTGTGATCTCAGACCTTTTTATCCTGTCATGAAATCTCTGAGTTGAACTTCTTGCCTTTCCCACTATTGCCCTTTTTGTCTGTGACTTTGTTCTGAGACACATTTATATCATGGCAATCGCCTCATGGTATTTAAAAAATTGTATTTGGTTCACATTGGTTAGAAGATAAAACTATATACGCATCAGCTCATGAACATCATTTGTCCTGAACTAGGCTAGAGTTTCTATCACTCTTAATTGAAAAACCAGTAATAACAATAATAATAATAAATAATTTTCCATTGTGCACCATTAACAATTAGAGAATTAAAGTTAACATGACAATTCAAAACATGAAATTCATAGAAATAATTCAAAATTATATAGTATTTCTACATGGAAAACTTCTAGTTATTATGGAAAATATAAAAACACACATGTCTGTATGTATACAATGGATATTTGTATATTAAACTTAAAAAATGATAGAATAATGGTAAAATTAAAAATTGTTCCCTTTAAAAAAAATTAATTTTCCAAGCCAAGGAATATAGTCTAGATACCATGAGATAGGTGTATAAATATATTAAATACATTTTAAAGTACTTTCTTTTCATTCTTTATTTCAAGACAGATTCTCACTCTGTCACCCTGGGTAGATTGCCATGGTGTCATAGTTCACAGCGACCTCAAACTCTTGGGCTTGAGAAGTCCTCTTCCCTTAGACTTCCCTGTAGCTGAGACTACAGGCATGTACCACCATGCCCAGCTAGTTGTTCTATTTTTAGTAGAGACAGAATCTGACTCTTGCTCAGGCTGTTCTTGAACTCTTGAGCTCAAGGGATCCTCCTTCCTTGGTCTTCCAAAGTGCTAGGATTACAGGCCTGAGCCACATTTCAAAGCACTTTAATGGCTCAATTTGCAATATTTTAATTCACCAAAACTATTTCAGATAGGAGTCAAATAAGTTTTTGATCCCACCCGTATTTTAAATACCACAAAGACACTTTTTGAGAAATTTTACATAATTTAAAATTTTCCCTTTATTCAGCAAAACCGTTCCTTTGATTCTTCCAGTTAGGTATCAAGAGGGCAGTTTGTGCATGTGTGTCTATGCTTGCAATGGTCAGATGGTTGATGAAAAATCAAGGTTGAAAGAGGGAAAGTAACACCGTCAATATCAGTCCCTGTATGTCCTTCAAATTAAAATCCCAGCCACGTAGAAGCGCCAGTGGGAAGGATGGGCTGCATATCGAATTCGTATGACCTGTGTTAACGATGGAATTACTGAGCAGGGCCAGAGGGAGTGTGGTCAACCTCATATCTCATAAGCCAAGGCCATCATCGTGTCTCCCGTACCGCATATTCCAAGGCTATCAATTCCGGAGGCCCTTTGTCCATTTTTAAATAATGGAAAACTTTGGGGCCTCAGTAATTGTTTCTGAAGAAAGAAATTCAGAAAGTTTAGGATATAAATTGCTGTCAGTAGAAGCGAAGTTATCCTGCTGTTCGGTAAAGTGGAACAATTTGGAATGTGTGCCATTGAGTTTTGCTACACTGAAGAAAATAATGTCATTTTGTTATCAGATGGAGCATCAGTACACTAAATCCCAAGTCAGGATTGGATTACTGGTCCACCTGCATGCTCCTTGCCCAGTCTGTGGTTTAGCAACAAGATAAAGGAAGGATCCCAGGCCATTGCTGGCCTGTTTTTGAACAGCCTGCAAGCAATGAATTCTATTCTCATTTTTAAACTGTCAAGAAAAGTATTAAAAGAAAAATGCTATTTAAGATGTGTGAAAACTGCATGAAACTTGAATGTGAGCATCCTTAAATAAAGTTTTATTGGAACACAGCCTTGTTCAGGAGTTTGTAACAGGAGAGCTGTCAAAACAGATAACGGCATGGCATGAAAAACTGAAAATATTTACATACTGGCCCTTTTCAGACAAAGTTTGCCAACACTCCATTTAGCGGATGTACTTACCTGTGAGCAGAGATGCTTAAGGAGAGATTTTTGTTCCTCCTTTCCCAGTGAAATGTGGAAAGGATATAGTATTATCTCCAGAGCTTATATGGGTCTCATGGCTAGATATTGGGATTCTTCTCTTCAACAAGTCCGCCCTTGACTTTGACTGTCTACCCTACTCTTCACCACAAGGTAAGCTGTGTGGTGTTAGCTGAGGATGCTACAACTAACCAGGGGTCTTCTGCAGCCAAATAGAGTCACCTCTAAGACTATTGAGCCATCACGTGTCACGGCACAGTGTGTCAAGTCCTTCTAGCATGCACGTTGCCGTTTTTCTACGCTGTACTTACAGTATTAATTTAGGGGTGATGAGGGGAAAGTGGTCTCTCTTTGTCTATTAAATTCCTTGGAGGAAGTTCTGTTGAAAATGAATAATCTTGAAACGTGTGATAAAGTTACCCATCAAGACCACTTTTAAAGCGAGATTTAAATGTGATAATAAGAATAAAAGAAAATGAAGTGACATTGAGGGCATCTTCTTTTATAACGGCTCTTGGTCTTGACTGTTAAGCGCACTGTAAAATGACTTTTATACATTTATGGATTGAAATGGTCCTGCTGAAATTTTAAGTGTTAACATTGTTCAAACTTCCATTACTAATACCTCTCACATTGTTCCAAAGTAGTTTCGTATTTGACATTTTGATCAAGCCAACCTGGGACATTTTATACTGACGTTCTCACTGCCAGAGATGGGAAGACTCTGCTTATTTTGATTTTAGCAGCTTTCTATCGGAAACTGAGGCCCGTGCATCTTACCGTGATGCATTCTCTAGGCTTATTGACCCCTACAGTATTTTTTAGAGGTGGAAAAACCTGAATTGTTTTGCTTGTCGGATTGGCCTGGGTAGGAAACAAGAATTATTTTTCCCCCTCAACCTGTCTCCTTCCTTTTAAGATTTTCTTGTTTTGCTTTCCCTTGAAGTTGCTACGATCCAAACTAGAGTCCATAAGCCGCCCTTTATTTTTCACAACAGCTTTATTGAGATGTAATCCACATACTCTTTAATTCACCCTTTCAAAGTGGACAAATCAGTGGCTCTTCACCTATTCATGGATTTGAGCCGCCATCACCTCAGTCAATTTTATTACCCCAAGAAGAAAGTGTGTACCCCGTAGCTGTCATCTCCCAGTCCCCACCTCCCCTGTTACCTCCCCTGTTCCCCTGGCAACCACTTTCTTTCTCTCTGGGTTTGCCTGTGCTGGGCATGTCAAATAAAGGGGGTCATTCGATATGTGGCCTTCCATGGCTGGCTTCTTTCACTCAGTATAATGTTTTCAAGGTACTCTGCCTTGGACTTCAGTCCTTTGCTTGTCATTTTGTTCTTACGAATATAAAATTTAAAGCAAAGAATAAATATGTAAGCACAGATATTTCACTTCTTTAAGCATGTAGGCTCTATCGGATTCGTCTTTGTAGCCACCAGAGCGGTCAGCAGGGCTAGTCTACCTGAGGTGTCTACGAGTGTTTGAGTAGGTACATCAAGGTGGGATTGATAAAATTAATGCTGGTTACTTGGTCCTTAACAATCTCCCTCCATACAGCTGTAGCCATGTGCAAAAAGCAAGGGCAGGTCTCTAACACATTATGTCCAGAGTCCTGCTATAGAAATCATAATGTGGGCACCTTTGATTTTTCTGCTGCTTAAGCTCATTTTTGTTTTCTTCTCCCTGGGTATTGAGAGCAGCAACCTCCTGTGCTCTTTCGAGCTCTCCTTGGTAATCCAGGTTGGCTGTCTCAGCACCTTCTTAAAATATTGCCATCACTGAGATATAGGCGCTTTCAGTAGATGGCTACATTGGGGCTGGTAAATAATTTTACTTAGGTCTTCCCAGAGTTTTGCAGAAGAGCATATGATGCCACTTTGTTATAAATGAGTGCTTTATAAAGTTTAGGGCAGTTTTAAGCAGGCTGACTTCTGTTGAAGTTAATATGAGCTGTGACTTTCATCTTGAGGAATGCAGAGCGCTCCACTTAAAAAAAAAGAAAGAAAGAAAGAAAGAAAAAATTAGTAAAAACTCCGAACAAGAGGTATTAAGAGAATGGTTCCCTTACTAATGTACTGTGTAAGTGAGAGAGTTTAGATCTGGACCTACCTAGGTCTTTCTTTCCTGCACCCTGTCCCAGGCTGCTTCTGGAAGGATCCCTTGCCGACCTGTCTGGTGATGTAATTGTTACCAAGTCCAGGCAGATCTTAGCCCTGGTGAGTTTACTGGATAGAAATAGAATATCAGCTTTCATTTTCACATCAAGACCTGTCCCCCATTATCACAGAGGATGGAAAGCCTGCTTAAGTTATAAGCTAGCTAATTGCTTCCTCCGTTGAAGACCTAAATGACTTTTAATGCATATCTTCAAGGGCTCAGTAGCCAGCAGACAATAGGCAATCCAGATAGCAAAGACTAGAGGTAGTTTCGTTCTTTTTCTTCCTTTTCCTCCCCCTCCTCTTCCTTCTTCCCTTCCTTCCTCTTTTCCTTCAATACCTTTCTCTCCTTTCCTCCATCCTCTTCTAATTTCTTCTTTTCTTTTTCCCTTTCATTTAACCATTGCAAATACAGTGGGGTTGTGTCTCTGAGCTTTTGCTGGTAATTAAATAATTTACTTATACATTTAACACAATCTTGAGTTACTAGGTGGTCATCTTAGGCACTCAAAAGTATAAGAGCCCTTGAAAGCAATATCCAGGCATAGATATTCCATAGCACGTCTTACAATCTAAATATTGCTTTTAGTGTAATCGAAGCAGCAAGAGTAGTCACAGCAGTTGATGGACTATTTTTCAAATTGATTTCAAAAATGTATTTAAGGGGATGATCTTCTAGTCTAGATTACCTATTGATTTTTAATATGAAAAGCTCATTATGTAAGCAGTAACGGCATATAAAAACCTAGCAAACCTTTGCATAAATCCTTTAATTGAATTTCCAGAGCCTGTGGTTCTACTTTTTTTTTAATTAAATCTATTTCTTTTTTTAAGTGTTACTGTGTAATTTGCATGCTGTGAAGAGGCCCTGTCCCAGATAAAGTGCCATTGATCCTTATTAAACCTCACCTCTGGGCTTGCTGAAAAGTAACTGGAAAAATTAAAGTGTTCATGCCGCAATGCACTTATAGCTTGTGTGATAGGATTATGGAAAAAATAATAAAACTAATTTCCAGCCGAGAATTTATAATGTAAGATTTTATTTTTTTTTCAATTTGATAATTAATAGTGAAATCATATCACATATATAAATCACATTTTTGCCTATAAACTGAAATGGCAATTAAGAAAGATAATATATACTTGATGTAAAACCATCATGTTACGTGCAAATAATCTTTTGACACTTTAATTTTTTAATTGTGGAAGGAAAGGATCATGAATTCAAGTCAAACGCATTAAATGGTGGGCTTCCTTTGAAAAATCTGATTCTTTTACTATGCGCTATATTAGTAGATTTTTAATATTACTGGGAGGAAGTATAAAAGATATGGAAAAAGATATTCTGGTTATGTTCGTGCTAAAATGTATGTATTAGAATTACCAGGAGAAAGAAAAATATAAAAGCTGCAATAGGTTTTTCTATTTTTTTAATACCTAACATTTGTTATTTTAAAAGCAATAAAATCCCCTAAAGAAATATTCATAATCAATAAGAACACAAAATATGGAATATATTAACTGAGTTATAAAAATGTTTGTAGTATAGCACAAAATGAAAAACACAGCAAGTTATGTACGGTTTAAAGTGTAATCAATTTTGAGGTTGTATACAAGGATATAAATGATAAACACAAGTAGTAGCATTTTTAGTAAAGGCTGTTAGAAAATACTGTATTTATGGCCTATTCCATTCTTTTTATAGCTCATTAATGTAGAAAACAAACACAGTGTATCCATCTTGTTAGACAGTTAAAATTCCCTTAAATGATATTTTTAAATGTAAATACTGAGCTCCTTTGATCTAGTTTCTCTTTAAGCATGTGTTTGGTTTGAATGGGCGTGCCCACGACTCTGGGGTTGCTTTTCAGACCCTGGAAAGAAAAAGTGATGCTACTGATGTATTACTCTCCTTCCACAAAACAGAACCAAATCTAATACTTCTACAAATGTCTGGGTGGCACCCCTTCTCTCTCCACGTTCCAGGCCCATCCCCTGAACTGCATCCCCACCCCAAGCTGCATTAATTCTTCCTGGCCACCAGGGGGTTGTTGAGTTACTGGTTCGCTAGCTGGCAGGAGAGCATTTAATTCTGTTTCCAGAGGTGCTTAATTTCCTGTGGTACCTATGAATATGCATACAGTGTGTGCTCAGCAATCCAGTAGTTCAAACTAGACAGCTGGTTGTGGTGGTGAGGTTGTTTAATTTGAATTTGTATTTATTTTTTCCCTCCCCTTCCCCTTAGCCAAGCCCTTTCTGAGTAATCGGAATCTGCAGTGTAACTCCATCTGCTTATTTCCAGTATGGAATTTGGTTTTGATATTTCCATCACGGCCCCCTCTCTCCTTTCACTGGGCCCTTCTGTAGAGGTCCTCAGCCTCTACTATGATGATGAGTGCGGCAACATTGCCGTGTCTGTAAGAGACCCAGACATCCCAGCCTTCTTAAGAGATAAGCAGGGTTTAGCAATGCTCCATTTGTTTTTCTTTGTGTAGGGGTATTTGGAAAAGAAAATCTTGGAAAGCAGGAGAAGATGTTTTAATTATTTCCTTCCCCTCTGTTGGAATTTTCATGTGCACCAGCACTGCACAGCCAGCCAGCCTGCCCATGAGTGTTGAACATCTACTATGTGTCAGGCACCTCCTCAGAGAGTAAGGACGGAAATTTGAGTTTGGGTCTATCAGTCAGTTATCCAGTGGGACACGTGGAAACAAGCAAATAATTTTAATAGGTAGAAACAGAGACCAAACTAAGCCTGGGAGGATGTTGGGTTTAGGAAAGCTCATTATAACATTTAAGGCTCTTTAACATTAGACTGTAGTTTATTTGGAGTTTATAATTTACAAAGTGATATTGATGGAGGTCAATACTGTGATACTGAATACTATGAAGATTATGGTTTAATTAACTGATTATTGTTTTTGGAGTCAAGAGTCATACTCCGTCACCCTGGGTTGAGTGCCATGGCATGATCCTAGCTCACAGCAACCTCAGACTCTTGGTCTCAAACTATCCTCTTGCCCTTCCAAGTAGCTGGGACTACAGGCGTCAGCTCCAATGCCCATCTTGTTTTTTCTCTTTTTTGTAGAGACAGGGTCTCACTCTTGCTCAGGTTGGTTTCCAGCTCCTGAGTCCAAACAATCCACCTGCCTCTGCCTCCCATAGAGCTAGGATTACAAATGTGAGCTACTACATCTGGCCAAAACTGTGGTTTTAGGGTGAAGTCTCTTTGTGGCATGACGGTATAAGAAGATACTTTACATAGTGAAAATGCACAGAAGACACACCCTGTTCTCTAGAATACACGGGATTGGTCAAGAGGCCTCCAGAAAGGCTATTGTCCCAAAGAGGGTCTATCTGTGGCGTATGGACAGCCATCTGCAAGGTGGGAATGGGAAACAGGTCACCACAGAGAGTGGTGGGTGGTGTCTGGCCTGGGAAACTGGACAGTGGTCACAGGTAGGATTCAGAGGGTTCCCCAAGTGAAGGTAGAAGACCCAGACCAGGCCTGACAGCCAAGCTGAGCTCGGTACAACGTAGAGGCCTTTAATAATGCTGACCGTGTGGCGTCAGCTGCTTCACTGCTCCCTCCTGGGGCTTGGCAGCCAGCAGCAACAACAGTGGAGCATCGGAGAGGCAAGAGAACTAGGAGGCTAATAACACGGATTTTCATGGCTTTACAGTTTAGAAACTTGAGCTGGCCAGTTCTCATCTGTATACCTTGAGGTGAATAGATGGGTTACAGAGCTGAGCTCAATCTTGCAAAGTCTCAGAAACAGTGAACCTTCTAGAGCCTTGCCACCCATTACGGTAGCCACTGGGCACATGAAGCTACTCAAATGTAAATTAGTTAAAATTAAACATTGTGTGAGTTATTCATACTCGTTAGCTACATTTCAAATCTCGGTAGCCACAGGTGATGAGTGGCTACCGCATTGGGAAATGTTAATATAGAACAGTGGTTCGCAACCTTCCTAATGCAACGGCCCTTTAATACATTTCCTGTGGGTCATGACACACAGGTTGAGAACCACGGATACATAATATTTCTACCAGAGCAGAATATTTCTACCACTAGTTGCAATGGTTTTCAACTAGTGTGCCATGAGAGGATCTTAGGTGTACTATGAAAACGTTTAAGGATCATTAATTAAATTATTTTCCAAAGAAGTTCAAAGCATAGTAAGTATATCTTTTTTTTTTTAACTCTTTTTTTGGCCCACCATAATTTAAGCATGCCTTGGAAGTTTAACTATAGGTTCAAGTGTGTCGAGAGATAAAAAAGGTTGAAAAACACTGGTCTATTGGACAGCACTGTTCTAAAGCAAACATCTCCAAAGTGTAAACAAAGATCCACTGGGGTTCCTAACGAAAACATTACGGCTTCTATTTACCCATTAAACGCTTTCATTTATTATTAAATATCTCAACACACTTTCCGGGTGGCAGGTACTATTTTAAGTGCTTTGCATATGTTTACACTTATCATCTTTTCAAATATTCTTCGAAGTAGTACTGTTATTATCCATATTTTACTGATGAGAAAACAGTGCCCCGAGGAAGGAGGTGGCAGAGTTGCAATCCCAAATCAGTGGTCCAGCTGCAGGGTTCTGTATTTTATGGCGTCTGCGTATTGGCTCTCATCTATACGATGTTCTCTATAAATATTACCCAGAGGCTGGGCACAGTGGCTCACGCCTGTCATCCTAGTACTCTGGGAGGCCAAGGCGAGTGGATCGCCTAAGCTTAGGAGTTCGAGACCAGCTTGAGCAAAGTGAGACCCTGTCTCTGCTAAAAACAGAAAAACTAGCCAGGTGTTGTGGTGGGTACATGTAGCTACTCGGGAGGGCGAGACAAGAGGATCACTTGAGCCCAGGAGCTTGAGGTTGCTGTGAGCTCTGATGCCACAGCACTCTACCCAGAGCACGGAGTGAGATTCTAACGCAAAAAGCAAAACAAAACAAAATCAAAAATACCCACAAATATTACACAAGTGTATTAACATGGGTGCCCTATCCAGCCTGTATGAAGGGTCAGGTATCTTGAAGTCGGACTGTCTATTTCCCCAGGCAGAGGTACCGTAGCAGAGTCCCCACCCCTTACGGACTTCACCTTTTGTGAATGAAGTGTAGTTTTACATATGTTCTTTAGTTGAATGGATTGAGACCCTAGCACCATGATTTTCAACCAGTGTGCCTCAAAAATTTTCAAAGATCATTGATTAAATTATTTTTGAAAGATGTCCAAAGCACAGTAAGTATATCCTTTTTGTTACTTTTTTTTTTTTTTAACTCAACATCATTTAAGTGTGTCCAAAGTTTAACTATAGGTTCAAGTGCACTGTGGGATATAATAGGTTGGAAAACATTGCCGTAGAATATCTGCCTGGAACAGAAGCAGCCATGACAAGTGAACGAGAGACTTCAAACATCTGGGCAAGGAGACAGATGTTTGGGTATAGTACTCAGAGTGCAAACACAAGCAAGTGGTAGGAGAACAGCCACATGAGCCCTTTCTGGTACAAGGTCAATGCAATGACAGTTTGATCTGATCTTAGAAGTCAATAAAAACAGATAAAAAATAAAAATTAGCAGAGAGATGTGAATTTGTATACACTGTTTTTAAAGATGAATGTTGCTCTCACCTTACACCATGCCTGGACAACTGTAGCTAATAGAATGAACCCAGTTTATAATTTTTAAATAAATAAATAGACCTCTCTTAAGGTCTGTGCTCCTCATTTTTCTGACTGATGAAAGTGCAAAAGAGTTAAAAGCCGTCTGGGGCTTCTTGGGTTTTAAGAAGAGTCTGTGGCCTCTGCCCATCCTGCTTTTCACTGCCTAGTTGGGGTCTTACTCTGTCTGTCCTCTGCCTACTGGAAGAACTTCCTTTCTGTAGAGTTGAAAATTCTGAAATACCAAGTTTTGTAAGGAAAAAAACAAAGTCATTGATTGAAACAGAAAGTCGTGGCATCGATACCAAAGTCTAGATCGGAACTGTGCTGGACATGCCTTTGTTGATCAGTAGCCCTGGGAGAGCCGTCCCCAGCCCGTACCCCTTAATTTAGGGCATTTACATTTTTTGTTTTCAAATATATCCTGGTATCAGCACAGGAAGGCGTTGAGCCTAGCTGATGGAGATCTGATTGAAGTTCCCCAGCATTCTAGCCATACTTGGCAGAACTTTTTCAACAATGTCCTGTCTTTTTGCTCGGGGCATAGGAAGTGTGTGTGTGCGCGCTTGTGCCACACACATGTGGATATGTGTGCCCTGTAGAGTGGATAAGAGACCTGCAATTATGAAAATGATGCAGACATAACCCATATCTATGAACCTTTTCTACTCATTTTCTTGGAGCTTGAACTTCAAAATAAAGCATGTAATTTCAGGGCAGAAAGGGAACATTTCCTTGGTCAAAGAGTTGGGTAATACTGAGGTACCAGGCCTCTGCTCTTGCTCTTTCTCTTTTACTTTCTCTGTTGTTGTTTTTTTGTTTGTTTTCTCTGCCAGGCTGGAGTACAGTAGCTCACTACAACCACAAACTCCTGGGCTCACGCAGTCCTCCTGCCTCAGCTTCCCAAGTAGCTAGGACTATGGGTGAACACCACCATGACCAGTTAATTTTTAAAATCTTTTGGAGAGATGGCATCTCACTGTGTTGTCCAGGCTGGTCTTGAATTCCTGGCCTCAAGCGATTTTTCCCATCTTGACCTTCCAAAGTACTAGGATTTTAGGTGTGAGCCACCATGCCTAGCCCGGTATGTTTTAAAGGGCTTTAAAAATATGTATTTCTAAAGAGTAACTTACAATGTGCTTCTTGTTGTCACACCTACTCTGAGATGTATCCTGTCTGTGTGGATGGACGGATGAATCGGATGTCTTTCCTTTTCCATCATAATTCTGCAACTTCCATTCGTGAAGCAGAAGTTGATTTTTTTTTTCCTTTCTGTTGTCAGATGGCTCCATAATTTTTTTTAAAAAATAACCAACCTTTATTGAATGTTATTGGGCCCTCTGCTAACCACTTTCCATCTGATTTCTAATTTCCTGACCACCTTGTAAAGTTGCTACCATTATTATCCTCATTTCCAAGTGAAGAATCTGAGGCTGAGATGCGTCAGGTACCGGCCAGGTGTCCCACAGCTGGTAAGTGGCAGAAGACTCACTGGCACTACGACCTCATCTGGGGACCAGGTCAGAGCAGAGTCAGTGATACGTGGCAGGAGGTGTGTTTCGTTCTTTCCAGGAAGGATCCATCTTATTCATCTGTTCTCCCAAGTGTGACAAGGGTACCAGGCACGGACAAGGTACATGGTACAGCCTGTTTAAAGAAAGACATGAAAAGGAAATAGTCATTCACAGCCATTCCCGGAAGTGGTTAGGAATGGGGTTCAGATTTTCCAGACTGAAGAACATTCATCTTGGGTGCCCACTTTAAGAAAAGGAGTAATAACTTTGGTTTGGAACTTGGAAGGGGACTCTAGACATCAAGGGCCCCTTCCTTCAACCTACTCTTCATTAGCTTTAAGGTTGTGTCAAATTTTGCAAAGCCAAGTTGAAGATGCCTCTCTCAATGTCGGTAAGAACAGCCGAGTTCTTCATTTTCTTTCTTTCTTTTTTTAATGCACTCCTATGCCAGAGATATGATTTGGTGCTGAAGGTCATTTGAAAAATACTCTGTCTTTACAGTCTTTGAAATGGATTTACCCTCAAGAAAGTTGCCTGTTGCCTTCCTGAGAGAGACCAGCTCTCAGAGGGACATGCCTCTGCTTTCAGGGAAGTCGTTCATCTCCAAAAGCATTGTCTGACCTGGAAGATTTTTTAAATGCTTCCCTTTCTGCCGGCATCTGGGTAGATGTTTTTTTTTTTTTGGTAGATTCTTAATGGTTTTTAGTGAAGGAAGTAAGTGGCGCTGATCAGTGAAGGCGGACAGTAAGATTTATAATGTATTTGTGCTAGCTGATTGCCAACAGAACCGGCCTTTCCCAGCGGTGCTGTATGCAGACTTGGAAAATCAATAGGGATTAACCTTTGACCCCCTTCACATACTTACACTGTGGGCTGCATCGCTTACCAATATTTCATCTGTTTCACTTAGCTGCTGTTACTTACTCAATAATGTGTGGCCGATCTCACAAGATAATAATTAATTTTTTAAAATGCAGCATTACTTGGAGCTGTGATATTACACCTTTGGAAATCAAGGCCCTCTTGGTTTATTTATTAAACTCACATTAATTTGTCTTGATTTTTTTTTTTTAAAAAAATAGAGACTGTGCTATAACACAAGGGCTTGTTTTGCTCACAAATACTGTCTTGTAACAATGGGGTGGGAGTGTGGTTATAACTGAACAGGTGTGTCCTGCTGAATTTTTTGGAAAGATGGGCCCCTTTTAGGAAAATTACTAATTTTATTTTTTAGCCACTTATTTGTTTTCTTTTAATGAGTCATTTATACATAGATAGATAAGTAGATAAGGTAGGTAGGTAGATAAGCTACCTTGACAATGAAATGAACCCAATGCATCATTTCTTTCTTTCTTTTTTTTTTTGAGACAGAGCCTCAAGCTGTCACCCTGGATAGAGTGCTGTGGCATCACAGCTCATAGCAACCTCCAACTCCTGGGCTTAATAAGTGATTCTCTTGTCTCAGCCTCCCAAGTAGCTGGGACTAAAGGTGCCCACCAGAACACCGGGCTACTTTTGTTAGTAGTTATCATTGTTGTTTGAAAGGTCCAGGCTGGATTCGAACCCGCCAGCTGTGGTGTATGTGGCTGGCGCCTTAGCCGCTTGAGCTACAGGCACTGGGCGAATGCATCATTTCTTAATGAGTCGAAATGAACTTTAATACAGGGTGGCCATAAATTTCATGTGCAATTTATTTATTTTTTATTTTTACATAGACAGGCATTTATTAGGTTTCCACTTTTTGCCTTCACAGAATTAAAAAGGCTTCAAATTGAATAACAATAACAGTGTTTAAGATAAGGAGTAGAAACAAAAACCTCGAAAAGAATGAGCCAAGATAAATTCATGTGCAATTGAAAAGAAAAAAGTTAATGGCCACCCTGGCCAAGGTCTTTTGCAAATGTATGCATTGGTTTGTATAAACATGAATTTGTATGAATTGTTCTTAATTATTATTAATTCATAGGATGGAAAAGGAGCAAAATTGGCAGTGATTTTTTTTTTTTTTTTTTTTTTACCTTTCTCTTTAAGCTCTGGGATATATTAAGGTGCTGCACATTTGTCTTAAAAATTGAAATTGTTGTGGATTTCTTTCCTCTAAGACCCTTTTATTCACAGATTTTCTTTTCTTTTCTTTCTTTCTTTTATTTATTTATTTATTTTTTTGCAAGTATACCTATTCCCCAGAGTTTACTTACAGTTTGCTATCGATCCAGCGGCTGGTATTTGAATTGGTCGATGTACTCTGTAACTTGTTTAAGATACCTTACCTGAGCTATTAGTTTAAATAATGTATTCATAAATTGATTAGTCATTACAGTAAGACTTATTAGCTGCATTTATATCTGAGTGTTATCCACAATTGACTTGTAGTCTAATAATCACGCGTACTTAAGCATAAGTTGGGTTTTGCATTACAATTTAATAATTATCGAGGTGGAAAACAATAGTATCTGTGTGCAGAAGTTGAGGGGATGAGGGGCTTTAAAGGATGGCCTCACCAAGCAGATGGTTGCTACCTTTACTTTCCCCAGGTAATAAAAAGGATAATTCTCTTCCACCCCCAAATGAAATATAGGAAGTAGACCAAGTTCTGTCGGCCATGCCAAAGTGATTGAGTTTGCAGAAGGGGTCCTGAAGTCTGGGGTTCCGGAAGATGGATGTGGCAGAGGAAAGAGAACGTGAAGAGTTACTGCCTTTGTCTCCATTTCTCTGTCAGTTACAGCGTGGCAGGGGTTTGTGTCTTCCCACTGGTTTTCCAGGGTGTTCCATGGCACAAGCTCTTGTACCTGGGAAGACACGCCTGCTCTGCTGGACCCACCAGTGAGGCATACAGTCACCTTTCAGGTGACAGGCTCCCTTGGACCCAGTATGCCCCACTAGACACCCTGGGACAAATTTAAAAGACCTTCCTAGCAACAGCAAGAAATTAACAACAACAAAAAAGACTTTCAAATAGTGGTTCCAACTAGAAGAGAAACAATTTAGCTAAATACAGGGCTTAGGGTCACTTGCACTTAAAAAAAAAAAAGGTGAAGAAACTCTATTGGTAAGACCATTTTAAGTTCATAGCAAAATTGAGTGGTAAGTTTAAAGAGTTCTTCCCCTCCTCCCCCTCCGTCCCCCAGGCAACATGCATTTTTTTTTTTTATTAAATCATAGCTGTGTACATTAATGCAATCATGGGGTACAATGTGCTGGTTTCATATACAATCTGAAATATTTTCATCACACTGGTTAACATAGCATTCATGGCATTTTCTTAGTTATTATGTTCAGACCTTTATATTCTGCATTCAGTAAGTTTCACCTGTACCCTTCTAAGATGCATCATAGGTGTGATTCCACCAATTACTCCCTCTCCCCTCCCCTCCCCTCCCCTCACCTCACCTCCCCTCCCCTCCCTTGCCCCTTTCCCCATGTTCTTGTGCTATAATTGGATTATAGCCTTCATATGAAAGCTATAAATTAGTTTCAGGCACATGCATTTTTAATCAATCTACATGCTAGTTAAAAATAATCTTTCAGGTGATAAATGTTCAATCCATGGCTTTGTTCAACTAGGTCCCTTCTGACTCCCTGGGGAGCCCTAATTCAGTTTTTATTTTTTGGGGGGCGAGGATCTGTCAGACTCTTTCCCTCAACCTCTGTAGGAGCTGCACCTTTTTTTTTCTCCTTCCACTTGGTGGGAGAGTCATTTTGCCTCACCGAGTGATTTTTCTACTTCGTAACCCCCCCTTTCAAACATTATTCAGCAACCCGGTAAATTAATATATGCTGTGTTCTTTTGGCGATGGCGAGGGGAGCCTGTCTCGCAGCGCGGACTTGCTCAGCTCGGTGTGGAAAGAGCGCTGCCCGCCGCGTGGAGGCCATCTGTTCACATGTGAGCAATTGTGCTTCTGATCTGGGGCAGCACCTCCGCCTGGGTGCCAGCTCCAGATGAAAGAACAGATTGCCACGGAGCTGCTTTTCCAAGGATCCCTGTCCGCGGCGTGGGGCTTCATGCATTATTGAGAGCAAACCTACTTTCCACCACTCCTCCCCGCTCTCATTTTGCCAACCTTGTTCAGAATGTCAGCGTGGATCACTTTTCAACAAAGCCATCCAGGGCCAGGCAGGAAGCTTCAGCAAGATACATTATTTATAGTGTTTAATTATTATCCGACAGATTTATTAAACTCCTTGGTTACCCAGGAGCCCCGTGTAGCTGCTGAAAAGACTTTGCGAAACTTTGAATAATATATGTCTTTTTCCCAAACAAAATCTCTTTGGGAGTGCCGCCGCCGTGTACCCGATGTCTGTGCCGGGTGGTGGCAGGGGTGGTATGTTTGTCACTGTTTAACAACCTTCTGTCTTGGTGAGAGATGGGACGACAAACCTTGTTTTGTAGTGTTTGCTGATGACGATGGTGTAAATACTCAAACCACGGCTGATGTCAGACAGCCAACATGAGGTCACAGAGCTGGGAGTTGGAAAGAGACGCAGTCCCCAGGCCATGATACATGTAGCAATTCCACCGTGCTGACACAATAGATGGCCTCATGAGCGTCAGTAATAGATAGGGTAAGATTATTCAGAAGTTTTGAGTTTAGAGTTTTTTTTCTTTTTTTTTTACATAGCTTATTTAATCATGTTTTATAATTTAATATTGAACAATGGGTGTGCCCAGCAACCAGCTCACAAAAATTGTTGAGAATTTAGCAGTTGGCTGGAGCACGTCACTGGGCGTGTTTTAAATTGACTGCCAGTTTTAAATTGCATCGTGTGTTCAGATGAAGTTCATGATCTATTCCTAATTTAGGCTCATCCCTAACAGGGTATCCCTACACAGTTTTCCGTTGGGGCAGGATGAGCTGGTTGGCATGTTGCTAACTGTCATCAACAGCAAGCAGACACATGTCCCCTGGTTGGTACGTCCCAGACGATTTTGTTGTACTGATATTAAGGACAACAGTATTTTGCCAGAAGCTATAACGAGATGATTTTGTAACAACAGCATGGTGACACCAGACTATGTTTTGCAATTTTCTTTAATATTTATGCTGGATAAATAATTTATATCTTTTTTTTCAGGTTTTTTTGTTTTTGTTTTCCTTTTTTTATTTTCATCTCGAACGTGTTGATGATATAGACAGGTGCTAGGTCTCCCAGAATGAGTAAAGCGAGAGTTCCGTTATTTTTCTCCCTGAAAAAGCAGGTGCATTAGCAGAGTGGAACCTCTGGGCATTGTCTGCCCGGGTCCGTATTCCATCTACTAATAACCACTAATGAGATCTATGAAGGGTCAGCCCACAAGTTTGAAGGCAGTCGCTTACTAATGCCCTGTTGTTACGCAGTGTCATAACATAAGGACTATTGTGCACCGAGGATTTGGAAAACTGTTTAAGACTCACTGCGGCTGCTTCTCAGGTTCAGGGTGTACACACTCGCCCTGCTGATGTTAGGAACCAAGTCACTGTGGTGCTGGTGGGGTCCGTTCTTGCTTTGTAGAATGCTTAACATTATCCGCGACCTTTGTCTCTTAGAGACCCTCTCCTCCAGGGGGATAATCAAAAATTTCTCTAGACATTGGCAAAAGCCCCTCAGGGAGGGAATAATTGTCCCTGGTTATTGTCCCACAATTATTAACCACTTAAAAACGTGCTGGCGAGGAAGAATGGAGATTGTATCATTCTATCTAAACATCCTTCCCTCTGGCTTCCAGGAACCACCAACCAACACCCCAGTACTAAAATTGAGAATAAGGCAACCTTGTATCGTCATGTCAACTTAACCTTGTAAAATTGGGAATAAGGCAACCTTGTATCATCATGTCAACTTGACCTTGTAAAATTGGGACTAAGGCAACCTTGTATCATCATGTCCAGGCAACCTGGACCAGAGGGGGAAGCAGTATTTCCTCCCAGGGATCACTGTCACATGTCTCCTGAAAAGGTGCAGCGGTGACCAGAAACAGGGGCTCTGGAAGCAGATAGAAGCGGGATCTTTTCTGTCTTGGGCTGTTGCTTTCCCAGGGGTCACAGCCTGGGTTCTTCTGAGCTTTGGAACAGGTAGGGATTGCCAGGTAGAGGACATTTTGGAGAACTCCACAGATTCCTGCTGCCCTCGGCTGGGGTTAGAGGAAGTTTCGGAGCAATGTCTTTATTTGGAGGAAATTCTTTATCCTGATACCCTTGAAATGGGCACAGTTTTAGCCGTTGACCCAGAGGACAATGTCAGGATGGCTCTGTGAGTGTCCTAAGTCCCTTCCCAGCAGCAAACAGGCTTTATGCCCCTGAGCTCTGAGAGGCACCATGCCCAGGTCCAGGCACAGGGGACCTCCCAGCGTTGTCTTTTAGACAGACTGCGTAGAGGTACCCCTGAGTCAAGAGAGTGGAGATTCAGCTTTTCCTGAGTAATCTCTGTAAACCTGAGGCTTTCTGATATTTTAGGTGGGTCTGCCACTGCGACATCTCAGCATGACCATACTGCTCCCTGGCTGGCCCGACCTTGCATCTGGGGTCTCAGGTGGCTGATGTGAGTCCCTGGAGCTGCCAACTTGGGGCCACGTCAGTGTACTTAACAGGCAGCGGCTGAGACTCTGGGTGGAGTAGAAGGAGGCCAGCTCGGAGGCAGGCAGGCCTGGAATGTTCTCTGTCAGCCACTCGACTCTGCCTCTCTAAGTGTTAGCGTCCTCGCCTGTTCATTGGGCTTGACAATATCTCCATGGCTAAGTAGTGGGATGACACCGTCACACACATGAAGGCTCTTTCTCCCCTCTGCTGTGGAGCACGGCTTCCATGAGCCACAGCCCTCGTCACTTTCCTTCTGGTCTTGTTGCCACTTAGGACATTCTGGCACCAGGCTGCCCGTCCCCTCCTGCCTGTAGGATCGCCCAGCCTTTTCAGAGTGACTGAGTCCTATAACGAGTAGGCCCAAACAGACCAGGGGATCAGTAGTTATCTGCTTACCTTTGTGGCCGAGATGAGATTTTATGCTTGTTACTAGCAGATCAAGAATGAAAGGAGATTCTGTTAAGTTTTCCACAGGAGTCATTAATCTCCCTCAGCCTCAGTTTCCCTACCTGTGAAGTGAGTCTAAACAGGTTGATAATGAAGAGTTAGGTCGAGTGAGTTTGGCAGCCAGACACCCACCCTCGGCTGCCCCATGAAAACTTATGTTCTCTCCACCCTCCCAAGGTCAGCGGGGGTCATTCGGCCTGCAATAATGAGCTTTACCACGGCAAGGGTTTCTTTCTCTCTTTCCTTGGCCAGACATCTGAGTGGAAGCCCTCGCTCCGAGAACCTGCTCACATACATTTCGTAATCTACCAACTGTCTTTTGAGAGAGCACAGCCAGGGCACGTGTGATCTTTTTGTTCCTCCAACCGTACTTCCAGCAAGGCTTCAGATATATACGTACGAGTACTGTACGTGTTTGAGCATTTAAACTGAATTTGCGTGAGCTTTTATTTCCAGAAAGTTCTAACACTGTTTCTTCCTGACCTTGTCAGTTTCACTATCTAGGGTGAAAGGGTAGGATGGAAATGACCATGGACCGAGCCAGGGCTTGGAGTGACGCTAAGACGAGGTCACTAAGATGACCAGAGGGAGAGTTTGGAGATCGTAACATGGTGCCTGAAATGTGGGACCACAGTTCTGGCTGGAACACTCGTCCCCAAAGCTGCTGATAACCAGAGGGTGTATCAGTGGTGTGGGTAACAGTTGTGTGAGGAGGCGGCGGGGAGCTGACAGATAAGTCAGATGATTTTAATGTTTATATTCCACTGGGGTAAGCTCTAACAAAGACCCATCATTTCCCAGATAACCAATTCTTTTAAAAGAACATCTGTTGAAACTGGCAATTTACATTCTTCTTAAAATACGGAGCGACATAATTAACCCTCTGGGGAGACTAATATTAGTTTATTAGAGACAATTTCTAGTTCTGTTTATTTTTACACTAAATGATTTGTTCAGATTGGGAAATTTTTTCTTTTTTTTTTTTTTTGGTTGTGGTATGGCTTTTATTTTGGGTTGCCTTTTCCTTATCAAGGACAGGACACAAGGTCATACCATCCGGATGATCTGGAGCCATGAGCCGATGGCCGCCCAGTGACAGTGCCCTATAGTGTTTGACATTTGGCTGACTCAGCGTGGTACTAACTTTTGGGTATAATCGGGCTATTTTAAGGTGACTGAGTCTGTTATTAACATACACATGTGTGCATTTGTGTGGTCTTCTTTGCCTTGAGTCATTGCTTTGGGCTCCTTTGGCATTCTACGCTGGAGGGATTCTCCCGTGCTCCTTTACTCCCTGTGAGTTTATTTACCGTCTCCACAAGGTGGTTGTGAACACTCAGTTATTTCCAACACTGGGCTAATTTCAGATTTCTGGCTTGCTGTGGGACGGAGCATAAAGGCATGGCGTCTTACATGGTGCAGAGATGGTGCGAAATAAATGATCCTCTAAGTCACTGTTTTTTAACCTTTTTTTTTTTTTAAATCCCCTGGCACATCTGAACCTATAGTTGAATTTCCACAGGACCCTTAAATTATGTTGATCAAAAAAAGAGCAAAAGAAAAATAACATCCTTACTATGCTTTGAACTTCTTTGGAAAATACTAAACGATCTTTAAAAATCTTTGGCACACAGTTGAAATCCACTGTTCTCATTGTTCAGACGTCCTTCTTTGAATCGAAAGCCCTCACTTGAATGTCCTACCATTTTGCCCTTCTTTGTCTTTGACAAAACAGAGATAGAACTTTCTGGAAATGTATGTCTTTCTCGGTGGATGTCCCATCCCTTGGGGAAGGGATCTGTTTTCTACACGATGACTCGTCAGCTGTGTCACTTAGTAAAAATGACCCCCTACTTTACGCTAAGTGGTCACTTTCTCAACCCATGGACCACTCCCCACTGCTGTTTGCTCCACTGCAAAACAGGACGCGTTAGCGGTAGCTCATAAAATACAAGTAGCAATGAGCTCATAGGAAAGAGGCATCCCGGGCAGCTCGGCTTGGCTCACTGGTCCCCAACCAGGCCCCTTCCTTCCCCTTCTCCCCTTTGGCCAACTTTTCTGCTTCATCCAGACTGAACTGAGTTTACAGGCTGAGTCATCTGCACCAGCTGTGCCCTCTCCCAGCCCACCCCCTCCACTCTCCCACACTTGTCGGTTGGCAACTGTTCTCCATCCTTCAAAATCCAGCTTCTGGGGTTGTATCTGTCATGAAACCCTTCCAGACCTTTGCTCACTGCCTGCCTTGCGCCCTGACGTCGCAGGTGGGGGGGATGGGGGGTGGGGGCTTCTGGGTCATGACTGCCCACTTACGCAGGCATCTGTCCCTTGGGGAAAGGACCATATTTTATTCTTTCAAATTTTCCCTGAAACCTAGTAGGTGCTCAGTGAACAGCGTTGCATTTAGTTTTCTGATAGTGCTTAGGTGTCTTGTTGCAGTGAAGTAGAAGGGGGTGTGTTCCGTGCACGCGGGAATGATTATAAAAACCAATCAAACCGGAAATCGCTGATTCATACCTGGAGCTTCTTTATTTGCAAGCTAGAAGATGACAGCTGAATTTGAGACCCCACAAGAAAATTTGAGGCTGTAAAGCTATTTTGCATAACAGTCACTTTGGGATCTGGAGATCCAAGAGTTGCCCCCACTCCCCATGGTTCCTTTCCCCTCCGCCGCCTCCCACCCTCATCAGGCCTGGGCAGCCCTGGGTGCTGTTGATGGACGCTGTCAGCTGGGCTCTCTCCTTGAACCAAGAATGAGTGAAGCGTGGCCGGTGATACCTACCCTTCCCAGTATAAAAACGGAGTCAGGGGTGTGGATGAACATTGGGGCGATTGTCCGTTTTGGAAACTTGGTGTTCTCAGATTCCTAACCGAATGGGTTCACACCACGGTTCAGGGGAAGCCCTGGGGTGAGAGGCGCTGCAGACCAAGTGGCATTACCACTCGGGGGAAGCAGATGGGTCCAGGAGGTGACAGTGTGTTGTGTCACTTACAGAGGATGAGGCTTGTGCCATAGGCCAGGAGAGGCTGGATGAGGCCTTGCATCTGAAGGGGAGTGTGTGTGTATATATGTGTACTTATGTTCAAATCCAGTAATTTTTTTTTCTTTTCTACTCACTAGCAAGTTAAGCAGGCTTGCCTGTGTCCTGGTCCTGTCCACTGTAGGGACTACCGCTGTGACGTTTTAGCCATAAAGTCCAGTCCTAGCATTTCTTTTTTTTTTTTTGAGACAGAGCCTCAAGCTGTCACCCTTGGTAGAGTGCTGTGGCATCACAGCTCACAGCAACCTCCAATTCCTGGGTTCAAGCGAGTCTCCCGCCTCTGCCTCCCAAGTAGCTGGGACTACAGGTGCCCGCCACAACGCCCGGCCATTTTTTGGTAGCAGCCGTCGTTGTTTGGCGGGCCCGGGCTGGATTCGAACCCGCCAGCTCAGGTGTACGTGGCTGGCGCCTTAGCCCGTTGAGCCACAGGCGTCGAGCCAGTCTTTAGCATTTCTAACCTCACTTTTCTCATCCATGTGTAAAACCCACCGCACAATGTGTTGGAATTAAACTTGTTTAACATCTGATCCACATGATATTGATCATGTGTTACGTACAGGACACTTGTTCTTATGCATCTAGTGACAGCAAGCAGATGATAGTCTCTGACCTTGGGGACTAAGCCTGGGGCCTGCCACCAGGAGGTATTCATAGAGTCTATGTTTTCCTTCCTTCCCAAAGGGGGATGGCTTTATGTTGAAAATTTCTTTGTAGATTGGCTTAGAGAAATTTTATTGTGGTGCTTATGCGCCCTGGATAATTTTCAATGACTTACAAAGTTATAATTCGGGGAAATAATTGGTACTGAGAGGATATGTATAATCCTATCAAAAAGTGTTTTTCCATTATTTTGCAGCCTTTTGACAAATTACCAGGAGCCTCATAGCTGAGGTGCTGAACGCTCATGTACCCTGAGTGTGAGAGTGGGGAATCGAAGACCCAATGTGCACGCATCCAGTCTCCACCTGCTTTGCCCATGACAGGCAGCACTAGTCAAAGAGAGTCATTCTCACCACACTACTCCAAGTAGTCATTGCTAATCGTCTGCGGTCAGTGTCAGAGGTACTTCCTGCAGAGGACACACTGGCCCCCTGTACGCTGGCCACACTTTCATGAATTTTATTTTCAATGATGTGAGGTTTGGCCTTCCTTCTGGTATAAGGCTGGAGAAACTTCAAGCCGATTACCTAATGAAACCGTTCTTCTTCTTTTGTCTGTCTGAACCTGAAACTTACTCTTTAGCTATAAGCCAGAGCTACACAAGAAAATGCCCTGTGTTTGGAATCTGTGTATTAAGGCAAGTGGCTGGCATTGTCCAGAAGCTTCCCTGGAAAGAGAGGATTCTCTGCAAGCTCCATTTTAGTGACAAGTTTACCCAATTCATTGAGGTACAGTTTGAATTACGCACACAGAATTTCAGGACATCAGTTGCTGCAAGCTAGGTCCGCTTATGTTAGTAACTAACATGCGTGTTTATGATTCCCTTTTTACAGTATGAAAGAACAGTCGCATGTGGTCGTTTTGGGGTCAGTTATTTGTAGAATATCCATGGGGTGTTTAAGTTGAGTCGTTCCTTTTACAAGTTCTGATTAATGACATAACAATAATGGAAACCACAATAATAAATGAGCTAAAACTTCACATAGCCCTTATGTAAATGAACCCCTCACAACAATCGTATTTTTATTTTAGAGATGAGAAAGCCAGGCCAAGAGCACATAGCTGGAAGGTCATCTGACCTGCTAGAGTCCCTGGTCCTACCCACTGCATGATGTGTGATCATCCTAAATTTTCATTGCTTGTGGATAGATGAAAGGTTAAAAATTCCTTGCTAGGTAGAACAGGGATTTCAGACTTTTTTAATGATGAAAGCAAACAATGTTGGGAACAAAACAAAGTCAGGAACCAGAGTCTTACAGGAGGTTAAAGTCTCCAAAAGTAATGTCTTTCCTTTTGCATCTTGGATGGGTCAAGACATAAACATGCTATAAACACAAGGCAAAAAGCAAACAACAGAATACAAATACAGCAGCAATAAACTTTGTGTCTCTTGCAAATGTTTTTTCTTTCTTTCACGTAATACTCCAAGCACCATTTTGTTGTAAAGTCCAGGGGTCTTCTGTAGAAGCCCCACACGTGTGCGTTGATTGAAAATAGCCCATCTCCAGGGTTTGTGTGGTCCTAGCTTAATGGACTACACATCAGTTGCTTTTTGAGGGATAGAAATTTAAGGCCTGGCCCTTGGTCCTTGAGTCAGCACACAGAGCTTTTTGTCAATTAACCCTCCTGCCCCCCCTTTATGGCACGGCCTTTCCTGTAATTACAGTCGAGATCCTATAGCCGGAGGAAGGCATGTCAGTTGAGTAACAGCTGATGTCCATCGCTTGGTGACAGCCCATTCTGAGGGTTTTAGGCCCATCCTCAGAGAGGCTCGCCATTTCCTCTTAGGTACTTTGCTGAGACCCAGCTCACGGCCATCAGATGAAAGGAGGTGTCTCATCCCATGGCTGAACCCAGGAGGTTAAGCCCTCCGGACATGATGTGCTGCTAAGTGGAGCTGCTTCATTGATTTGTAGTTTTTAAATCAAAAATTGTTATTTAATATGCATCTGTGTATTCATAGGGAGAGATCTAGAAAGATTAGTAGCAGACAGTTGATTGTGTTATACCCTGGAGGGAGCGGGTTTGGGTAGGAAGTTAGAGAGACGCACTCACGTTTTGTTTAAGATTACTCTGTGCATTTTTTTATTTTTTATTTTTATTTTTATTTTCAGTGAGCATGGATTATTTTTATAAACCTCAGATGACTATGCAGGCAAAGATCAAAAATCAAACATTTATTTCTAATTTTCAGAGATTCCTTAAGAAGGAAACATCTCAAATGGAGAACCACAGTCTTCTGTACACCTCGAGTTATACCTCATGCTGAATTATGGATTTTCATTTTTTACTCTAGAATTTTTGGGTGATTAGACTTGTGCTTCATTTTGACTGTTTTCTTTTTGGAGACAGAGTCTCACTTTGTCACTCTGGGTAGAGTCTCACTACTCTTTGGATAGAGGGCTGCAGTGTCATAGCTCACAGCAACCTTGAACTCTTGGGCACAAACAATCTTCATGCCTCAGCCTCCTGAGTAGCTGGGACTACAGGTGCCCACTACAACGCTGGGCTAGTTTTTTTGTTTTTAGAGACAGGGTCTAGTTCTTGCTTAGGCTAGTCTCGACCTCTTGGACTCAAGCAATTCACCTGCCTGGGCCT
Source organism: Perodicticus potto (assembly GCA_963574655.1). Taxonomy (NCBI): domain Eukaryota; kingdom Metazoa; phylum Chordata; class Mammalia; order Primates; family Lorisidae; genus Perodicticus; species Perodicticus potto. Next base: position 113,199 of record CAUYRH010163854.1, on the reverse strand, counting down.
CCCAGAGTGCTAGGATTACTTACAGACGTGAACCACTGCGCCCAGCCCAATTTTGAGTGTTTCCCATATAATATTCTTGGTCTTCACTGATTTTATTCACTCCCCACTTGGCTGCCTTGTTCTCTCCAGATTCCCTGCGTCCCCAGGCCTGTGGATGTTAATTAGCTCCCTTGATTCATTCTACAATCTATACATGTCTTAAAACATCCCTTCATAACCACGGATGTCAATAATTTTTATCTATTAAAAATTAAAAGAAGCAGTGAGAAAAAACAAATTTATTCTTTTATCTGAGACTTTTTTTGTTCATTTTAGAAAACAGACACCTGTTAGTGTAACTTTAAAATTCATAGTCAAACTGATGTGGAAAGTGCAGAGAGTTTCATATACTCGCTGCCACCATGTCCAGGCAGCCTCCTTCACTACCAAACGCCCTCACCAGCGCGGTGCACAACAGGTGAAGCTACATTTATACATTGTTGTCAGCCAAAGTCCACATTACGGGTTTGCCCCTGATGTTGTGTACCCTGTGAGTTTGGGCAAACATATGACAACATATATCCCCCAGGATGGTGTCACACAGAGTAATTTCTCTGCCTTAAAAATCTTCTGCGCTGTTCCTGGTCAGCCCATGCCAACCCAACCCATGGTGACCACTGTTGCTGGGGAGGGAAGGTTATAGAGCCACAAAGGGCCGCACACCTTTGGCTTAAAGGGAAAGTAACAAAAATTGGGTGTTTTTACTTCACATTTCATGATAAGAAAAAATTCAGAAGGGACATTATGGAGTTTGTTTCTGTGAAAGACAGAGGTGGCATTTATTTAGGGCCCTTTCACGTTCTTTTCTCCTTCCATGTAAAGGCAGCTTGCCCGTTGTTTCCCTCGCTGGCACTGGGAGATAAGGGCAGTGATGACTGAGTTAAGATGGAAAGTGGGAAAGGCTACGGGAAAACTTCTGAAGACCGTTATTCTCTTAACTCCACCAGGCTTCTTAATTTTTGGCTTCAGGCAAAAGTGATTTTATTCTAGTTTCAGCCTTCTTGAGTCAGTAATTAACTGTGTCTGATTAAAACTTAACTTTCCTAAGAATAAAAACCATTGGGGCCTTTCTCCTCCCATGTGAAAATGATGCCTGTCTCCCAAGTTGAAGGTGTCAGGCTGCACCTACCTAAGCGGGATGGCTTTGTCTGGGGCAGCGGCAAGATAGATGCTCTTTTGCACCTGGCCTTGCCCCTGGCGGCAGGGCGGAGCACACACGTGGTGGTTTTTCTGGATGTGGCTGGCCCATGGGGGGATGCCAGGCAGCCAACCAGCCCCCCCTATATACTAGTCTCCTATTTTTCTTTTGGGACCCAGATCTTTAGTTTTTACCCTAGTTACCCTTTCTAATGGGTCAGGGGGGATTTCTGGGGATTTCCTGTCCTGGGAGAGTGTCCGTAACCACACGTCACCCATCAGCTGTGTTCTGGGGCCACCACGATGCTGGGTTCCGGACAGGTGTCCTGCCTCACGGGGCAGCGCTCCCCCTCCAGCTCCTAGCACAGCAGCTTGTACCAGATGGTAACTTTGTGCCTTTGACTCTCCTGCCTACTGGGCTTCTCCTCCTGAAGGGTAGGGAGCAGCGTTTTTTTGTTTGTTGGTTTTAATCTGAAGCTCCCGTATCCACCACCACACTGGACACCAGCCTGTTTAAAATACCCCCTGGAACGCGTTTCTGAGTAAACGAGATCAGCGCCGCGTGGGTCCCACCGTCTCTGGATGCTGAGAGCATTCGTTTTGTGCCCTGGGACCGCCTCCGTCACATTCCATCCTTACATGCTATAAATTGAAACGAAGTAGTACCAAATGCCCCTTACCATTTTGAGGCCTCACTGCTTTGAGTCTTTTAAGGAAGAAGCAAGAGGGGCTGCGGACAAACTGAGTTGAAACCTGATTTCTCTGTCTGGAGAAGAAAAACAGAACCACAGGCCAAAACAGGAGAGCAGCCGTGTTGGGGGTTTGGGTGTGCACCTCCCAGTAGGAGCTCGCTTTGAAACAAGTGTAGCTTTGGCTCAGGGCCCGTAGCTTGGGCGACTAAGGCAACAGCCACATACACCGGAGCTGGCGGGTTCGAATCCAGCCTAGGCTAAAAAAAAGCTGGGCCTTGTGGTGGGCTCCTGTAATCCCAGCTACCTGGGAGGCTGAGGCAAGAGAATCGATTGGGCCCAGGAGTGTGAGGTTGCTGTGAGTTGTGACACCACAGCACTCTACCCAGGGTGACAGCTTGAGACTCTGTCTCAAAGGAAAAAAGAAAAAGTATAGCTTCTTGATGTAGGATTTTGCCAGTGCAGGTATGCTCTGACTTACTGTCAAGGCGATGCTAATTGCGTGTGTGATTGAGTGCAGTCAGGAAAGGAGGGACTTTAAAATAAAACAGAAGGTATGGGCCGTTTGGCATTTGCTGTGTGTGTTAAGTCCCCATCCCAGTTGCCAAGATCCAATTGAATTATTCCCGCTGCCGTTGAACTTGACTCTGCACAAAATCTAGCCAACATTTTTGTTTTTTTTCTCCCATCCCTCCCTTCCCTCCTTTCTTTCTTTTTCCACTCTGCTTGCTGCCACCTTGAGTCCATGGTGGTCGCCTCTTACCATGTCAAGAAAGCTGTGGCAAGACCTGCCAGGTACCTGCTGCCACGGCACCTGGCCGAGACCTCGGCAGCGTTTTCCTCTGCTGGGGGCGGCTGGATGACTCACTGCCGTCTATGAAACGGGGGGCAACAGTTTGGGTGTCATCCTGATTGTTCCGTACCATCTTCCAGCTGGACTGGCTGTTCAGGAACACATGTATGTTTGTGCTGGAAGTCCCGGTACTATCATTTCATCCCAAAGCTTTTCTCTATGATGAATTATTCAGGCAATGTTTTCCAAAATTGTCATTGATCAGTGCAGACCCAGAGAGCTTGTACAACATGCCGGTGGTGGGGCCTACGAGGAGTCGATATTTTTCTGGCTCGAAGAACTTCCAAAAGGAAGAATTGAAAGCCAGTGTGTCGTTTCCTCTGGGCAGTGCAAAGTGATGCAGGTATCATGTTTGGCTTGGATTAAAACCCAGCCAGAGAAATATGCTGAGCCTGGCTGGGGGAGGCTATTATGCTTTAGCATTCAACAGCAAAGAAAGAATGTGGGACAGGCCAGAGGGTCAGCTGGATGGTAAGGACTCAAGTTCTCTGTTAACATCCACCAAAGTCTAAACTTTGAACACATAGCCCCTGCCTGTGTTTATAATAATGAAAAAACGTTTTGGAACATTGCCTGCCTGTTTTGTAAAAAAAAACAGACAAGTTGGTTCAGATATCTTTGTTTGTGTAAACATTTGGCATTGTTGGTGGAAACCGGCCGATGGAGAGTCAAGATGACCACCTCCCGCCAGCCTGCTGTGGTGGCACATGGATGTCTGCGAAGGTTTAGAAGTCCAGGCTCCCTGCAGAAGAGAATGCCACCTCCCACGTCACCAGCTTTTCCTTCTAATTGTGCTGTGGTGGTCTCGCTGACTTGCTCCCAAACGGAGGTCCTCAGCTTGGGCTATGCCTTAGAATTGTGTGGGAGGGTCCTTGAAGCTAGTGATGCTAATGACATTGGGATTTCTGCTGGGGGAGGATATTGGGCTGTCCAGGTGATAGTGAGGGCTGAAAACCGCTGTAATCTGAAGTGCACATCATCAGGTTTTGGGTCTAGGGGAAGAGATGCCTTCTCCCAGAGCCTGTGTGGATGGTTTCTGGAGGCTGAGTGCAATGTGGCTCACACCTGTAATCCTAGCACTCTGAGAGGCTGAGATGGGTGGATTTCCTGAGCTCAGGAGTTGGAGACCAGCCTGAGCTAGAGCAAGACCCTGTCTCTACTAAAATAGAAAAACTAGCCAGGCATGGTGAGCACCTATAGTCCCAGCAAGTCGGGAGACTAGGGCAAGAGGATAGCTTGAACCCAAGGGTTCGAGTTTGCTGTGAGCTATGACATCAAAACAGCAGTCTACCTACAGTGGTAGGGTGAAACTCTGTCTCAAAAAACAACAGCAACAACAAAAAAAAGGTTTCTGGAGGTAGAAAGCTGAGTCACATCTGTGTTCCTAAAGTAACATTGAGGCCCCAGTCTAACTGGGGGATTCAGCCAGCTCCCTGGAGGCTGGTACTCTGCCTGTCTTTCTGTCCTGTTCTCCTTCCTCCAGGGACACATCCAGTGGGGCTTCGCAGGGCCTGCCTGCCCTTAGCCCGCCAGCGTCCATTTTATTTTCATTAACGGCTTTATTGATATATGTCTATAGTGTACCTACCATAGAATTCATGCATCTAAAGTGTACAATCCACTGCCTTTTAGGATATTCACAGAGCTGTGCACCCACCACCACAATCAATTTTAGAACATTTTCTTTAGCCCAAGAAGATGCCCCTTAGTCATCATCCCAATTGCCCCCTCGGTGTACAGCCCGGCAGCCTCTAATCTACTTTCTGTCACCAAGAATTTGCCCATTCGGGGCATTTCATAGAAATAGAATCACACAACACGTGGACTTTGGTGCTCGGTTTCGCTTAGTATCATGGTCTGGTTTTTTTTTTTTTTTGTAGTTTTTGGCTGGGGCCAGGTTTGAACCCGCCACCTCTGATATATGGGGCTGGTGCTCTATTCCTTTGAGCCACAGGCGCTGCCCTAGTATCATGTTTTTGAAGTGTGTCCCTGTTACAATGTATGTCAGTGCTTTGTGTCTTTTTGTGGCTAAATAATATTCCATACAGCACATGAATCAGTTCCCGGGGACATGGGTTATGTTCATGTTGCAACTATGATGACTAATGCTGCCATGAATATCTGTGTACAAGTTTTAGCGTGGGCTTCTATTTTCATCCAATATCCTTTTATGACGTGTCTCGGCAGTGACGTCTGTGACATTAAGGAAGTGTCCTGAAATGTTTTGCATCAGAAATGTTTTGCATCAGAAATGAATCATTACTGCTAAGAAGGCAGCTTTGAGACAGGAGTCCAGGATGCTTGGGTGACTTCTTCACTTTCTACCTATTGTATGACCTGGAACTGTGTACAGCTCACTTCTCGCTAGGTGAAAAAGGAACACCGTGTCTTGTTCTGGGTCTCCCCGCTTCCAGCGGTAGCAAGAGGTAAAAACCAGGGGCTTCCTGAGCAAGGCAGACACTTTGGTCTTTGATTACTACAAGGCGTCAGTATTATTTGTATGATTAATGAGTCCACATTTCAGACGTTCCTGTTTAATGTATCTGAGCCTTCTAACAACACTGGCTTTCATGTGCTGCTGGCTGTTTCTGAGATTTACGAGGCCTAACGGGCAAGTGATGGGTGTCTGGATTAAGGGAACCTGAGATTCTGTATTTACGTCTGACCCGAGGAAATTCCCTTTAAGCTGCTTATCAGAGGTGCATGCTGAGAGCATGAAGGGAAGATGGAGTCCTCAGTGCCCTGCTAAAATCTGGAATCTGCTCTCATTCCATCTCTGATGAGCTAAAAATAAACTCACAGACCCTCAGGTCCACCCTTGAGTCTGTGCCGACTGTTCTGCTCACGTAAATTGAGTTTAAAAAATTATTATTATTATTAGTTTTCTTAACTACACACCAAGTCTTCAGTGTGGAATTCAAGTATCAATCCTTAACGTTTTTTTGGTTTTTTTTTTAAGTTTCATCAAGGTGATTTTTACAAACTAAATGCATCTTTAATTTTACTAACAGCAAAGCATCTCTTCATATTGTATGTAAAACCATTACCATGTGCTGTGATCTTTGTCTTTGCGTGTTTAAAACTGAAAGAAAATTTCCACGCACCGTTAAAAACAAGATTTATCTTAAAACTTTAGTCCCAAAGCCCAGAAACATGTCTCTCTTTATGCTCCTTTCTACCACCAGGGGGCATTGTGGTTTGGCTGTCCATTCAAACCGCCTCTATTCTGACAGTTTACCCAGAAAATAGAAGGCCTAGAAGTGTTTCTGATTCCTTCCAAGAAGGAATCATATCTGGAAGAGAACAGATGTCGATTCTTTTTCCTCACTAGCAAACAGTACTGTTGTCAAATTTGCTAAACTTAGCCAGTTGAAGATTAACATGCAATATATAATATGCATGTGCCTAAGTGTACAATAAATAGTAAATCACATTTTTATGCTTTCTCTGAACTTGGAAGCTGCAAGTTATGTTTTTTTTTTTTTTTATTCCCTGGGTGTGATGAAATAAATAACATTCAAATACATTTTAAATATGTCAGTCAGGGAAAAAAAAATAGTTCTTAGCAACTGTGTTTGATGGATTTCTTTTATGATTAATTCTCCTATTAAGTTTTAATGACTTTAAAGATATAAAGCTAGAAACCACAAAACTAGGCCTGGTTAATAAATAACTGAAATACCAGGTGTAGAGAAATGCATCTGTGGAAAAATGAAATCGTATATTCTGTAGGATGTGGTAGGAGACGGTTCTTTGGCAAGTGGAGAGAGTAAAGGATCTCTGAAGAAGAAAAGTTTAAAAACAGTGTACAAGAGGAGATTGTTTTGATCAAAGAAAAGATTGTTTCCCTTATAAGAATCTCTCTAAGATTCATGTACATAAATTAAATCATTTTATGAGCCAGTATTTACTGGCAAGGTCGATCTTTTGAAATGCATTTATCTGTTTCAGATTTTAAAGAATGCTTCTACAAATTTCCTCATGTACCTCAGTTTCTTGGCACAGTTTTCTTCCTGGGTTCCTACAGCAGGGAAAACACAATCCTGCTTGGCTATTTTATGAACACTCTGGCTCTTCCCAGAAGTGGGAATCAGGTAGACAGTATTTTATAATAGTAAACTATCTTTCCCCAACCCCCCATGCCCATAGCACCCAGAGTTTATGAAACGTGACTTGGTTTATCCTGGAAACATTTCTGTGATTAGGGGAGGATGGAATACTTAATTCCAGTTTCCAAATAGCAAGAGTGAGGCTTGTCAAGGGGCTTGGAGCCTTGCCCCAGATGCCTGAAACCTCTTTATCTGTGGGCCTAAGCCAGAGAGTACACATTCGTGCTTGGGGCTCTCCGTGGTAGGCACAGCTGGATCATTTACTTCCTAGAACGTCTCAACTTAAGTTCTTAAGCCGAGCGGTTTAGAAACCAAACACACATTAATTAATATGAATAACAACTGGGAAGTCTCAGGGCCCCCAGAAGAAGAATGCATAAATATATATGTTTTTGGAAATGCGTGTGTGTGCCTTTCTGGCAGAATGGAGATTCATGGCATGTTTTACACAATTCCTTCTCCTCCACTGAGGGCTATTTTTTTTTTTTGAGGGCTATTATTATTCCTCAATTTTCCTGGGCTCCTCCACCAAAGCACGAAAGGTTCAGAACATTCACACCAGGCAGCCCCCCCCCACCTTTCAGAACTTTAAATCTAAAGACTCTTTAGATTACACAGGGATTGTGTTTGAACGCTGTGGCCCATCCCAGCTGAATTCTGATTCTCAGCCTCTGAAATGCCTGGAGTGAGAAAACAGAGGATATGGTTCCTTTCTGTTTATATTATTTCATACCGAGTTAAAACACTTGCCAAGAGTCCGAGGCAGCCCTTGTGCCACGACAATTCCTTGTTTTGTAACCCTAATTTCTACAATCAAGACAGGGTCCACAGTGCCCCTCAGTAGGGCTCAGGTCACTCTTGAGCTGGAAGAGATTAGAGAAAATGCAGCTAACCCTCCCCCCCACCGCCCTGAAAGTCATCTTATTTTTTTAAGGACTGGTGCATAGATTTGGCCTGAGCGTGGTCCACGGACGGTGCATGACCGGATGCAGCTGAGCTCCAGAGAATTGCTGGGCTGTAAAGCTCCGTGACTGGCCTCTCGGGCCCAAGCAGCCTCACCAAAAACTAAGGCTCTTGGCTTGCAGCACACTCAGGAAGTTGCTGGGAAGTCTGGTTAGCAACGCCCTCGTTCCGGGCCCGGCCGTGTCTCTGGGTGCTGGCTAGCATGCAGAGCACAGGCTGGAGGCTGGAAGAGACCCCAAGCTTTTGGCCAGGAAGAGGCAACTCGTGCCAGCTGGCCCACGGACGGCGCTTTAAAAATTACCCAGATGAACTGATTCTGTAGAGAGAGTGGGTGGAGAGGACTCCAGGGCCGCGGAGGAAGATTTGGCCTTTCTCTCCCTCATCCCGAGCAGTGTGAGTTGGAGGGAGAAGCAGAGGGCTGGGCCTGCAGACCACATTTCCTTGGCCCAGCTCCAGAGGGGAGAAGTGGCCCTGCAGGAAGGCGTGCTGTCCCCGGTCGGCCCTTCACCTTCCGGGCTCCTCTGCTGAATATCTGGTCGGTCTGTGCCCGAGAGATACCTGTGTGGTCCACAAGGGGTGGCCTAGAGAGGGAGGGACCGGCAGGCTCCAAGTTTTGGGGTGGTGGCTTCTGTGGACGTGGAAAGACTCCATCAGAAATAGGAGGCGTCCCCCCCAAGCATAACCGGCCTCCCTGCTCCCGCTGTGGACAGACAGGCCGTGTTCCCCTGGCCCTGTGCCCAAGCCTGTTCTGGGCACACGCTCCTGTTCACTATCGCGTTTGCCTCAGAAACAGGTCTGGTCAGTGACTTAGCCACTCTGTAAAAATGAAGAGGAGAGAGCTCGTGTGCTGATAACATTTCATTTTCACCCAAGAAAAAGAAGAAACGAAGAAAGAGAGCAGCGTATTCTTTTTTCTTGATTTCTTTCACTGCCAGAAGGTATATCCAGATTCTCCAAAAAATACATCTGGCCACTCCAAGTTTTATTGGCCAGTAAGAGACCACGTGGCCCTTTCTGACACCTGCCTTCTACCTGGGTCCAGTGATGAGTCATCCGCTAGATGGGAAGAGGTCCTGTGTTGATTAATTATTACTTACCCAGGCAAGTAATATGCTAAGCTTGAGGGTTTTTCTTGTTTTGGATTTTTGTTTGTTTGCTTGTTTTTTGCAGTTTTTGCCCGGGGCTGGGTTTGAACCCACTACCTCCGGCTTATGGGGCCGGCGCCCTACTCCTTTGAGCCATAGGCGCCTCCCTTTTGTTTTGTTTTGTTTTCTTTTTTAGGCTCAGATTCCTTCTAATCTGTGCCGTTGGTGAAAACACCCAGGAGGCAAGATCATCTGGCAAGGGTAACATCATTCCGGTAAACTGATGGACAGTCATAGCGTCCTACAGTCATTCAACCAACCAAGGGCGAACAAAAGCACTCAGAATCTGGAGTTTATCGAGGATCTAGAACATAAGCCATCCTCATGTGTTGACTATTTTATTTAAAGCCAAAATGAACACTCAAACATAGTTTATTTTTTTCTCGGCCCACCACTGCAGATTAGATTTCACCTTCAAAATGTGAGTCGTGCCTCGGAAACATCGGCATTCATTTTAAGCAACTGACCTTGAGGGGTAAAAATAGAAAGTAAAAAAGAAACAAACAAACAAACCGTGTGACTGGCAAACGATAGAATATTCCGGTTTATCTTTCTCAGATATTTTACGGCCCTGGACTTTCCAGGGAACACTTGAGAATGCTTCTCGTCTGGTTGGTCCATAAAAAGCTGTCTGTTTTTTTGAAATTAAACGCGGGGAAGCCGCAGTGTGTCATATTAGGTGTTTCATCCTTGGGGAGACGAGGACACAGCCTCAGTGTCACACGCATAACCACCCCTGTGTTCAGCATCCTTTGAGAAATGTGTTGGGCCCGTCTCTAACCAGAACAGCCTTCGTATCTCTTGGTATGAACACACAACTCCAGGGACACGTTTGCCGTTTAATGGGGAAGGGAGGGGACCAACATCTCGCTGTCCTAACGTGTGCAGACACTGTGCCACCCAGTGAGAAGGGCAGTTCCCAGCATCCGCCCTAGATTACAAGGGTGCAGATGAGCCTGTGAATTTGCTCCTGTTCAGACTAAACCAAAACGCCGCCGCTGCCTGACCGCAGGACACAGCTAATTGCTCTGTGGAACCTGGTGGGCTAACCTGGCCTTGACAGCAGGGTGGCCCTAAGTTTCCTAGATTCCTCCGAAGTTTTCTTCCTCAGACATGACAGCAGATGGTTCAGACCACAGTGATGTTGTTCGTCTCTGATGAACGCTGACCGTGTTTCAAAAGGACAGAAGAAAAGCTGGTGATCCCGGGCGACAGAGGCGGGAAGCAGAGTGTGAAAGCGGCCAGCCCGCTGCGTCTGCACATCTGAACGTCGCGACCGCAGCCCGTCTCTCTCCACGGGGCGGGTCTCAGGTCTGGGGGTGCCCCTACTCAGAAGGGGGTGATGCTCTTTCGTCTCTCCCCTTTGTGTCACGCCTACCAGCTCTTCTCAGGAACTGGAGATAATTTAATTATCGTAGGCTGCTACCTCGGAATCATATATTGGCTGCCTTTGTTCAAAAGATAGAAAAAGGACAATGAGATTTTTGCCAGTTAAAGCGTATACAGGTGTGTGTGCACCTGTGTGCTCCTGTACAGTGGCACTGTTTGCACTGTGCCCTGAAGCCCTCCCCTCAGGTGGACATGGGACGGGACAGTACCACAGTTATTCAATTCATTATCACAGCTCACGGCTTCTACCCACGTTGCCACGCTTGGCTGGAATCTACGCTCTTGGGTTCCCCAAACCTATTGCATCCATATGGTGTGAATCCTCTTGTGTGGTGTGAACCTGCAGAGACCCCGCAGCCCTGCGTTCAGGGATATCCCCATGGCAGCCTGAAGGCAGGCTGGGTGGGAATATTCGCAACACAGAGGCAAAAATGGCCAGGCAAAGTGGCTCACGCCTGTAATCCTAGGACTCTGGGAGGACGTGGTGGATGGATTGTTTGAGCTCGGGAGTTAGAGACCAGCCTGAGCAAGAGCAAGATCCCATCTCTACTAAAAATAGAAAAATTACCCAGGCATTGTGGTGGGGGCCCGTAGCCCCAGCTGCTGAGAGTCTGAGGCAAGAGGACCTCTGAAGCCCAAGAGTTGGAGGTTGCTGTGAGCTGTGATCATACAGCACTGTACTCAGGGTAACAGAGCGAGATTCTCACCAAAGGAAAAAAAAAAGGCAAAAACCATAAATCAAAGTTTGATTGATTATTTTGTTTATATTGCCTGCGCTAAGAAAGTGACTTCGATGTCATTAATGCAGATGAAACTGATGTGCAGCAAGCCTGTAATTATTACATTATAGTAGTATAAAAATTAGGGAAATATTCCTCAGTGTATTAAAAATAATATTATCCCATTTAGCAAAGAAGTCGCTTGTGCCATTAAAGAGTGAGTAAAGTACCGAAATGTGTCCCTTTTATCTCACCGATTCCCTTAGCAGTATGAAGCAATACCCACGCGGAACCGCATTTGTTCACCAACTATAACCATAACTTTGCCGTGGTTACCAGAGCTTGGCACAAATCAATGAAAACATTCAGTGAGAATCAATCGGCTTTGCAGAATTTACAGTGGAGAATATCACATATTTTTTGTTTGTGAATTCTGTGCTAACCATCCTTTATATCAGTAACACGCGTCATAAACAGGAGCATGTGGCTTGACACACATGCTTTGGTCCTGGGAGAGCCTGTGGTTAAGAGTACTGGCTTCACTTGGCAGCTGGCAACTCGTGAGGATGCTGGAAGGTTCACCACGTGTGCACCGTGCAGGCTCGGGTGCCTGGCAGAAAGCCACCAGGCCACCAAGATGGCAGGGATTGGCGGTAAGCAGTGTTTCCATCCAGTGTCACAATCAGGGCAGCCAGATGACACCTGCCAGCCCAGTGTGCCCAGCAACAAACTCACCCAGCTGCATAATGGGCCGCTCACTGTGCCTGGTTCAGACTGCAGGCCTGTCTGCTTGGGATGTTACTTTTCAGAGAGCAAAGGATGCAAATCGCAGCTTCTCTGTTTCTCTTGATATTTACCACCCTTCCCACAGCTCCTACAAAAAGCAGGAAGAGGCAGAGGGCTGGTGTCCTTAATGTAAAGGCAACTGGTTACTGCCCCTGCCCCAGCACACCCATTGTCTTCAAGGACAAGTGATTGTTGCTATCCCCTTAAACTGAGCCTTTTAGTGAAGTTCACAGGGATGCCTTCTGTCGGGACACTCGGACCACCGGAGAAGGATTTGAAATCTTTTGATAGCTCTGAAACGATGCCCACCACAAATACCCAGGCTAAACCAAAAGGGAACACAATGACACTTTGCCGGTTCTCGAGGAATTTTGCGGAGCTCTAAGACATGAAGGTCATTTGGACTTCGGAGAGTCAGGCCTCCTGTCTCCCCAGCCTGTTGCCTAAGAAATGTGCAGACCCTTTGAACAAAGCGGTTTCAGAGTGATCACAGTACCCCCCAGCTTGCATTTCCTCCTGCATTTTTTGTTATTCTCACTGAGTACTGCACTCAGACAGAGGTTGCCAATAAAGTTTATTGTAGGAGCTAAGTGTCAATATCTGTAGTACCCCCCGCCTAGGGTGCTTGTAATTAAAATGCCACAGATAGTCTGGGAGAGGCATGAAAATTTGATGGCAAATTGATTTTAGGTTCATCTTGAAATTTGTCCTCAGCTGGACTCGATACTCCTGGCAGACGTGGGATGGCTTTTGTCAGAAGGGTCTGCTGGAATGAGACAAGAGATGTCTTGATCTGAATATTAAATACAACATGCTGTTTATGACAGATTATCCGTTTATTGCTGAAACATGCCTCTCCTTCTCCTTACACATTCTCCTCGACTTTGTGTATAAGAGGGGATCTCACAGGTCTGCTTTACATATGAAAAGAAGTTGTGTAAAACTTGCTGGGCACCAAAGATAAAGCGTTTTAGAAACACTGGCTTCAAACACAGGCTATTCTGTCCAAAATTCTAAACATAGAGATGCTACTTGCATCTAATTGAAGAAAAGCTAGAAAAATAATGGTCGTCACTGTAGTATAATCAGATATCGCGGCCCTATGGTGTTTCGTATATTACAGAAAGGGAAACAAACCATATGCATGGGGGTTTAAAAGAATCCCAATGTTTAATATAATGAATTGCCAGTTCCTGGAAACTTGAATTTATGCATCACGTTATAAAAGCCATTATCCTCATGCAGAAACGTACTCTGATGATGATATAATTTTAAAAGTATGTTTGTTTTCAGAATTTAATTTGAAAGAGGTTTGAGGGAAAAATAATATTGAGTTTTGAGTGTTTCTAATTTATATATTCAGTAGAATTAAATGCGTTCGAAAAAACCCACTTTATAATGTGAGATTATTTGGCAATTAATTGCATTTAATTCACCAGTGAGAATTCACCAGTGTGGGATTAGAAACGAGATTTAAAAGCAGGACTCATTTGTTCATTCATTCAGCAGATATAAATTGAGTCCCTGCTATGTGTGGGGCAAAACTGGATGAGATTTCTCGGGGCAATTTCAATGAGGGCCACATCCCAGGCTATCATTATAGACAAGTGGTATATAATTAATTTTTACATAACTGCTTGCCCTCATAAATGCCAAAATCTGCTCGACTGGCTTCTTAAAAAATGAAGGTTATCATATTGTTCCTTTGAAATAAAACTTTTACATTGTTACTGGGACTGCAAATGAAAACAGCCTCTTTGGAAAAAAGTATGGAGAATCCTCAAAGACCTCAAAAATGACCTTCCATTTGATCCCACAATCCCATTACTAGGCATCTACCCAGAAGGAAAAACATCATTTTATTATAAGGATATTTGCACTAGGCTATTTTTGACAGCTCAGTTTACAATCGCCTAGATGTGGCAACAGCCTCAATGTCCATCAACCCAGAAATGGGTTAATACACTGTGCTGTATGTATACCGTGGAATACTGTTCAGCCATTAAAAAAGATGGAGTCCTTACGTCTTTTGTATTAACCTGGATGGAGTTGAAACGCATTCTTCTTAGTAAAGTATCACAAGAATGGAGAAGCAAGAAGCCAGTGTACTCAATACTAATGTGAAGCCAGCAGACGATCTGATACACGCCCACGCAAGAGAAAAACGCAATTCCGTTCAAGATGGAGAGAGGGAGAAGGAGGGAGGGTGGAGAGGAAAGGGGGGAGGGGGACGGGTGAGCTCCCACTCAACGGGCACAATGTAAGGGTGTAGGACACACCTTCTGGGTGCAGGACACAACTACAACAGGGACTCCTCCCAACAAAGGCAAACATTGCGACCTAATTGTTTATACCCTCACAGTAATCTGAAATTAAAAAAAAAAAGACTAAAAAGAAAATTTACAAATACACACAAAAAAGAAAAAAAAAACTTTAAAATGGAAATGGACTAGTTCCTTTACTTCCAAATGTAGCCGTCTATTTGGAGTTACTTACTGGAAGCATCTGGAGCCCCATCTTCATCTCCCTCAATCTCTCTTCTCAGGCAGTCGCAGGTGTTAAAGGCCCATCAGCACAAAGAGCCCGGCATATGCTCGAGGGTCATCAGAGCTGCCCCTGTGCACATTCAGAAGTTATTTATGGATCTTTTATTAGGACAGTTTTTATGGCCCAAGATTAAAAGTTAAAGTTAAATACTAAAAGTAATGAACATGTTCCTTTGGAGGTTCCAACTGGTTTGTGTTTTTATTCCTTCCGCTTGTCATGGCCCATTGAATTTTGATGATGGCATTAAAAGAAAAAAGATGCTTCAAATCATTTTTGGAAGGAGACAGGGTATGAATTGACAAATTAATAAAAAAAATTATATCTTAAAGATGCTAAATTACGGTCTTCTGTGTAAGTAGGAGGCTTTTCTTTTCAGAAGTGGAATTAAATGGTGACAGTTTTAACAAGAAATACTGTGGGTGACATTCAATTCAATTATTTGGTCATAGGAAATAATGATCAAGGTAGTGCACCCACAGCCGCAGTAGAAGCATAGGAGTGAAGGACTCAGTGGAAGATGACTCTTCTTGAGGCTCATCCCATGGGTAGGACTTGCTTTAACTTTTTGAATATCTTATTGCAAAATTATTCCTGTTGGGGAGGGACCTTGGGTTCCATTCAAAATGAAATTTCACTTTATAATGAATCAGTGATCCAGAGGAAGTAGTAATAAAATAGTAGCCTGACCTCGAATACAAATTCCATGTGAGTTCTGCTGATATTTACAGGCACACAAAAGTGGGGGATTGGGGGTAAAGGAGTCTGTGGTCAAAAGTATGTCAGAAATGCGGTACTTATCAGAGCCTTTACATGTAAATATCTCATACCTGTTTAAGAAGGGGAAACAATAGTATTTTCCAAACTTATATATATAACCACTTACCATATACCCCCATACTTTCAAATTTTATATTTATCAAGACCAGCTGTTTATGGGACACCCAGGGAATAGAACAACAGAGCTTTCCAAATTTATATTAACACTTCATCTCCTTTTATTACTTTTAACATATTGTGTGACCAGTCCTCTTCAGAATATCCATTGGGAGCTTTCTTTGCTCACATGAGTCTTATTACAAGTCCTAGTTCACACAAAATTTCAAAGAATAATCGTAGGGCAAGTTTTTTTCTCCATACAGTTTTTTTTTTAAGAAACCTATTCTGTGACTGGAATGACTCAGAAAATCGGCCAGCCCACAATATTGCTCAAGCATTTAAAAAGACTTTTCTCTCTGCCAAGCCCTCCAACATCAGAAAACAAGTTAGAGTGGCTTTCAGATAGAGCAAGATAGTCCATGTTGTAGACCATTCTAAAAAGAGCAGACTTTAATATCTTTCCTCCTGCACTCACTTTGACTCCCTCCTTTAGTAATTAGATAATTATGTATAATTAGCACATTAATTATGTGCAACAGCTGCAGTGGAGTGTGTGTCTGTGTGCGTGTGTGTACAACTGCTTGAAAACACCTTGTGAGTTCACTATTAGGCCCATGAAATTGTTCTCTTTGGCATGTTTTCAGTATTTATCTGCTTGACAAAACTATAAAATTTATACATATTCCATGAATGGATGTGAAAGCAGTGCATACAGAGAGCTAAAACCCAACAAAGTTGATGATCTAAATCTACTCAAGGCAGCCCTGGTAAAGTTAGAGACCACGGATCCTCTGGACTTCCGGCTCTGATAACAGCCTCCTTGTGGGCTAAATGTACCAGATTCCTGCCTGTCCCAGGACCAGATAATCAGACTTTCCTGATGCATTTAAAACATGCATTTAGTACTGACAGAAGGCTTGCTATATATTATTAAGTGGAATAAGCAGTTTAAAAACAGAACGCACAGGGTTGTTTTCTGGCTATATAAAAATACAGGCATAGAAAACAGATACGCCTAAATAATGTTACTCTAAGTTGCCTGCCTGCCTTCTCTCAAAACATTCTGATGAAGTATCTCTTATGAACCACTCACCATTTGGGTGCTAGGAATACACATCCAGCAAGGTAGTAAGGTGGGACCTATCGTCTGTGTTTTGGAAATTATAGGCGTTTTTGTCATTGAAGGTATGTTTCTACAGTTGACCATTTTCTGAAATGAATGTGTCTCTTTTATAATCAGAAAAAAAAGTCTTTAATTTTGCAGGGGGCACATTTGACATGTTAATTTCACACGTACTCCACACACGGCTAGGCTTATAGTGGGGGCTCAGTGAACACTTACTGAATGAGATGCTGTATATCTGGATTTGAAAGCCACACTGAGGCGAGATGCCAGCTCTTTTTATTTATTTTTATTTAATGATCTGTTTGGTGTGGTGATCATTTCTCTGGCAGTATCTAGGGAAAGATGAATGACTTGGACACCACCCAGGAATTTCCTTGGGGACTTTGTGTGCAACCACACAACTCTGGGCACCCATCTCTGAGAAGACTGGGGCGGTGCCCAGGTGAGCTGGAAAGCTGCCATCAGCGTTCTCGACTCTTGCTCTCTGCCCGCAGCCCCTCCCTTCCGCACCTGCCTTCACACCTGCCAGGCTCCGGGCGGCTCCAGCCTGCCTGCTCAGCACTTCTGCAACCGTTTCTTCTGTGAAGGTGGCTTTGCAGAGGGTGAAGGGTTCTGTTCCCAAGAAGTCAGCACATTCAGTTAAAAAAAAAAAAAAAAAGACTCTAATCTTGACAACCTGGCAAAGTAGAAGGACATTCCTGATGGGGAACCATCTTTGGCCAGCAAGAAATTTTGTGTTGTTAGGTTTCTTTTCTTTCTCTGTCTTTCCTCCTCTTTCATCCTCTTTGTTTCTCTTCCTTCCCCTCTCTTCACCTCCCCCTTCCCTCTTCCCCTTCCCTGCCCCTTCCTTTCCCCTCCCCTCTTAAAGAGTAGCGTGTACTCATCACAGTCAGTGATACCATGCAATTGAGTAGCAGTGAGGCTCCTGGCGTGTCCCCTTCCTGTCTGTAGTGTCCAAGCCAGCAGTACATGCTGCCCGCTGCCTGCAGCTAACAGTGTCCCAGGAGGCCTTTGCACTGTTCTCTGAGCCCTTCCACCTAGAAGCAGACGTCTGTGCCAAATATGGGGCCGGGGGCAGGTGTCTGTTAGCATTTACAAAAACGCCATCCTGTTCACACAGTGTGGGCTGCTCTTCGCTTGCTGGGTTCTGACCACCAGGGCCGTACCTCCAGGCCGACAGATAAACAGCTCCTCGTCTCTTCCAGTAGCTGCCCCGTAGTCCACAGTATGAATATTCCAGAACTTAATGTGATGCTACTTTCTATTCACTTTAAGCTCCCACGTTTGGAGCTTGTGGACACTTGGAAATGTTTTAGAAGGTTAATACTGTCTCTGCCAATGTGCAAACCCAGATTCCTGCTCTAATGTCAGAAGCCTTAGACTGTCACTAATGCTTGGCCTGTTCCTACACTCTTGTTCTCCAGCCATCTCTCTCCCCTTTGCACACGCAGGGTCCCGTGTTCCTCTGAATCCTTCCCCCAGGCCCGCACAAGTCCAGATGGGGGAACACTTACTTAGCTTCATTTAGACATGAGGGGTTTCTAAGGCTACTTCCAGTTCAATAATTCAAAAATTCGTTGTAAGTTATCTGAGTGCTATATGAGAAGTGAAGTGTTGAAGGCAAGCCCGTGTTATTCTGTCTCAGGATGAACTTTGTCATTCTGGGTTATCTTAGCTGGATGTTTCACCTTTCTGGATACTTGGGCCTGATTCCTGAGAAATCCTTTTTCCTTCTCCTCAGGAACAAGGAATTAAAAGTGGTTTGAATTTTATCTGCCTTATTTGTTTTCTTTATATATGTTCAAAAGTTGGTTGGAAAAGTCTCATGTGTGTTCTTTATTTATAAAATCGGGGCAGCCATCCTTCCAGTGTGAAGTAGTATCTTGGAATATTAAAATCTCAGACTGCATTTATAATCCTGTGAATGATTCTTCTGAAACTGACATACCCAAGGAGCTTCTCATCTATTATTAAATTACCTTTTCCTCAAAATATTTATCAGATCTAACTTGATACCCAAATACCTTTTCTTGCTAGACTAGAAACTCTCTCTCACACACACCCCACCCCTTTATCCTTAGTTTCCTCCTGTATTTAACATTTGAAGCCTCTACACAAAAGTAATAGGATGAGCAATTGAAAATCGCCATAATTGAAATTATTTCCAGCTATGTTTCAATGTGAACGTCTTGTTCAACTCGTAGCACATGTATTTATGGCTGTGTGATATCATTATGGCATCATAATGAATGTCTCCTGAATTATGTGGGCTTTAACAGGGGATACAAATGGATCTGAATTCCGTAACTGTCATGCTGTGGTCCAGGGAGGATGAAAAGTGAAATATTCCCCGAGCATTAACACATCTGTCAAACGTCCTCGGCATGCCTTGTAGTCCTTGCCTGCTGGAAGCGTGAGGTGGCCAGGATGGAGACAGCTGTGCATTGAGTTTGCGCTGGGACAGGTGTTGACAACAATACACCCAACTCACATTATGAGACTGCTTCACTTGGCTTTGGGGTTTATTTTCATCTGGATTAAAAATGAGCTCGTACAGTCTTTTTTTCCTCATTTGGAATACTTACATTTAAATGAAGCAACTAAGATCTCTTAGTATAACATTTAGTTTTTCCTTTATTAGTGACTGAGCCTATGTGTGCAGATCAGAGATGGGGTTGAAAAGAGCTGGTGAGGTGGGTAGAATCTGTAGTCCCAGCTACTCGGGAGGTGAGGCGAGAGGATGGCTTAAAGCTGGGCGTTTGGGACCAGCCTGGGCACCAGAGTAAACCCACCTCCCCCTAAATAAAAGAGGAAGAGAGGAAGATGAACTAAAAAGACAAGGGCTGGCCCAGCGTTCTCCGTACTAGCTGTATGCCCTTCAGGGAGCAGGTTATTAAATATTGATACTTTAGGCTGCAGTTTTCTCATCTATTACCTGGCAGCGATAGTAAGTGCGAGCCAATGTTTTTGTGAACGTCCCCTGGAAGATGTGGACCTAGGTGGTCGAGCACAGTACCTTTAAATTGAGGCTTGATATGTAGTACTTGTTGTGGCTGTTTTGTTGTTGCTATCATTAATGCTAACTTTACATAAAATGCACACGCAGAACTAATAGAACTAATTCTTCCATTTTTTCCGCAGAGGAAACTTGCCAATTTAGCACTGGCAGCCCCTTTTCACCAGGCGCCTAGATTTCATTCAGTTAAGTGATATTTAATGAACGCCGACTGTGTACCAGACCCCATGGCGGGGAGACCGTGGCCAGCCACACATAGCAGGTTCCTGCTACCAAGTAACTGTGTCCTGGCCTACGAAGAGGTCCCTTTTGTGCCAGACGGGTGCTGGCTTCCCATAAGGAGTTTGGCTTCAAGATGGATTTCCTTTAGCTGGAAAATGGAGGAACTATTTACCTGTGATTTCTCTGTGCGTAAAATGACCTTCCGGCCTTTCTCCAGGGACATCGCATGTGCCATTTGGCTCTTACAGGTGCTGTGGCTCACAGATGGGCCCTGCTGCCAGTGTAGGGAAATGCAGCTTGTCCCGCACAGAGAGTCTCACGTAAACTCACCCCTTCACTCTTTTCTGAACTGGATTTCTTACCACTTACCAACTGGTAAATCAGTGTGTTTAATTTTTGTTTTACCTCTTTTCCTAGTAGCTTAATCTTGTAAATAAGAATTATTGTACACAGATATGATTCAATAAAAAAAAAAAGATAGCTATAGATACGCTTGTCATCTTCGAGGCCGGGCCAACTGGCTCTATCTAAAAGCGGTGTGGTCCCCATGCAGTGAGGTAGACTCCCTGACCCCAGGTATCTCCTCTACAAAGTAGGGTCACAGTATTTCCTGTCTTACTCAGGTGGAGGATTAAAAGAGTTTTTTTGTGTTAAAATGCTTGGGGAATGCCAGGCCCGCAGGAGGGCAACACAGCTCTTTGTGATCACTTTTCTCATTAGTTCATGGCTCTGATAAAATCCGTCTTTAGGGCAGTCATTTTGAGGATATTTTGGCTTAGTTCTGCTACCTCTTCCTCTGCCCACCCCTTCTCACATCAGACCCTTCCTTGTGAGGCAAAGCATGCCAACAATCTCGTGTATTTCCTTCTCATCTTTTTGTATGTTTATATATGTTATATATAAGTGCATATGTGTTTTACATATGGCTATCCTCATATGCACTGATACATGTACACATACGTGTATATTAGGGGTTTGCTATAATCTGAATGTTTGTGTCTCCTCCAAATTCCTAGGTTGAGAGCCTAACCCTCAAGGTGGTGCTGGAAAGTGGGCCTTTAGCATCTGATTTGGTCACAGGGCAGCACCCTCATGAATGGGATTAGTGCCCTTATTAGAAAACAGGCCCAGGAGAAAGTCATATCCTTTCTTCCCCATGAGGACACAGCAAGAAGGTCCCTTCTGTGAACCAAAAAGTAGATGCTCGCCAGACCCCAAATCTGCCGCGTCTTAGTGTTGAGCTTACAGCCTCCAGAACTGTGAGAAATACACTTCTGTTGTGTGTAAGCCACCCAGGTTACAGTATTTTATCACAACAGCTTGAGTGGGCTAAGACAGGGTTTTCGAGGGTTTCTTTTTTTTTAGTAGTTTTCCTTGATGAAACATGGAATCATTCTATGCCCAATATTCCATGGCTTCCTTTTCTCATGCACCTGTGGCATCCTGTTCCCTGCTGTGGACATAGCATGACCTACGTGGTCACTCCCCACACTGAACATTTTGGAAGAACATTCACTTGGTTTCCAAAAGGTTTTCCCTTCACGCCTGACCCATCTAGAAACAGTGATGCAGTGAACATCCTTTCTCACATGTCTAGACTGAACACAAGTTTTATTCCTTTGGGATGGGTTGCCAGGTATGGGATTGCTAGGCCAGACTCTAATTTTTTTAAATGGATTTTTCTCATTGTAATTGATCGTGGTGCAGACAGCCAAAATCTTGATAGAAACATTCAATGTAGAGTGAATTTTGTGGATGTCAAAGAGGATGGTAATTAATAGTACACACATTAAAACGAGTAATTTAACCAGCACATCACAGCATTAATTGATTTTAATGTCTGGAAGACTTTTGGTTTCATGTTTGAGGATGAAAAAGGAGGTGGAAACTCACCAGTTATGCACACACATTTTACACGCAAGGAGTAGATAGTCGTTGACTTCCTTGTTAGTGTTTTTTTTTTCTTTTTAAGAATAAAAGTAGCTAATAAATGTTCTCCTGAATGCCAAATACAGATTGGCAGTGACTCTCAGGATTGTCCAGAGGAAAAGGATGCTGAAGTGTGGGGGCCTTGCTTGGCTTACAATGTTGGTTAGGAATTTCGGAGTATGTTGAGAAAGCATCGTGAATCCAAGCACCTGCTACCCCTGCACTAGAGGGAACAGTTCCCCCTCACAGAAGCCCAGAGGGAGCTAATAGAACCTGGGTGATCTGGACTACCTGTTACTCACAGCCTACAGAGGTCCGGCTTTTCCCAGCTCTGGGGAGTCTTGGTGGTGTCCCATAGAGGTGAGCAATGAGTTTACATTTTCTCATGGTGTTAGCAAGTAAAAGGAACCAAAAGGGCTCAAAATAAGCAGTGGTGTTGCTGAGGGGTGGGGTGGTTATCATGGCAGGCAGTACTGGGATGAAGGGCTGAATTTGCAGGGCCAAGGAGATGGCCTCTAGGCCCCTACTGGAAATAGACTTCCCTGTTTAGGGGAGGAATGGACTTGATTCTCTTGAAGGGCACAGCAAAGAAATGACTTCCTTGCTTCCAAATTGTTGACAGCTTGCTTATCTAACATAATTCCTCATTCCACTGGACCTTGGAGAAGCCTCAAAAGTCATATGGTTCATGTTCTCTGTTCTTTGATATTAATTTTTCATGGGGGTGGCTGATGGGAAATCAGGGTAGGATCACAAGTGGGGGAGTATGGAAAAGGCAGAGAGGGCTCATAGGCCCAGGTTCATATTCTGAGGCTACCACCTGCCATTTGTGTGAAATTAGACCCAAGCCCCTGCTTGGGCTTCCTTTTTCTGAAAAATAATTGCATTCTTAGTTATATCATGCAGCTGTCATACAGAATAGTAAAGTAAGTGTGCTAATGTACGCAAATTATGAATAGATGTGAACCAAAGAAATGAGACCTGTTATATTGACTCCTAACTTAGTTTATTGATGTTATTGAGATGCCTGCCTTTATGAGTACCCTTTTAGTTTACTGGTATCACAAAGAATATTTCTCAAAGCACCAGTATTTATTCAACACTTGAAAACAATAACAATTTTTTTTTTTTGGTATAATAAACCCACTTGAAAGTGCAATTTACCCACCTATGAAAACTGGTGTGTGTGTTGTGTTGGGGGGTGGGCACATTTGTCTGGATTTTTTATAGGTACGTATTTTGGGTCTCAGAGATGGGGAAAGTGAGCATTTGAAACTCATGACACAATTTGCAAATTTTCAGGAAACTGAGGTTCAGAGGTTAAGTAATTTGCTGTGCGTCACCAGGGTAAGTAGCAAAGCTGGCTGCGAACCCATGTCTGTCTGTACACAAATCCCATCTTCTTTCCACGTACACAAGACCAAGGAAGAGGAGGGGAGAAGTAGAAGGCTTTTTTCCTTTTTAAAACTCAGAAGTCAATTTGAGATTTATTCACCTTAGTTGTACTCTCTTTGCTAAAGCAGGAAGTGGACTCTTGCAACCTGGAAGGATTTGAAAAGTCAGCATTAGAATAAAAAAACAAAACCAAAACTGGTTAAATTGAGGTACCCTTCTAGTGAACTGTAGACTTGCAGTTCATTAAGGAATGATAAAAACCTAATTATCTGAGTGTTTCTCAGGCCTAGGCTTTTCCCTCAAGGCCCCAGTGCTCACGTTGCTGAAGTCCGCTTCTGCGTGGAGCGGTAGTAACTCATCCACCTCCTGGGCTCTGCCTGCAATCTCTCCCTCTGTGTCCACAGTCACTCTTCTCTGCCCTCTTCAGAAGCTATTACATGACCCCCAGATCTCTCTTTGACTCCCTGTATTACCATTAGAAGACATCTACACTGGGAAATCGCTCAGTTGCTGTTTTGATTAATATTTTATCAGCCGCAAGAGGAAATGGTATTCTCTAACACCACTAATAAGTGATCGAGCAGATGAGATGCTCTCGCTAGCTTTGGTGAAAAGTCCGGGCAAGGTTACAACTGCAGCGCTCTGGTGAGACTTGGGGTGGCAAAGCTAAGCATTGGAGTGGCCTATCAGATAGGGTTAAAATCCAAACACGGGCGTGAGCAGAAAGCATGCGCTGAATCCTCCTTTGAGCAGGGGCTCACCCACCTATAGTTGTCAACAGTTGGGGTTGTGATAATGATCGCTACCTTTCTACATATCTAAATCAAAAGACTTAATATAGCTTTTCCTAGTATCTATAATGTATACATAGTGGTACTAGTATTTCATTGTACCATTACGTATACATTTAGATTAAATGGACAGTGGTAGAATGGTTCCCCTGTAGTACCCAACAGGTACTGTGATGTCTGCTCAACTCCAGAATCCCCAGGGTTCTGCGAGAAGGAACACAGTGCTTCTCGGCAAGGGATGGTTTTACCTGCCAGGGAGCATTTGGCAGTGTCTAGCGACATTTAAGGTGATCATATCTGGAAGGGAGGGGATAGGGGAGAGAAGGTGGCTCTGGCATCACTAATATGTCAAGGCCAGGATGTCTTGCCATGACCCGGACAGCTCCCACATCACAAAACATCATCAGTGTCTTGGCGCCTGTGGCTCAACGGGCTAAGGCGCCAGCCACATACACCTGAGGTGGCAGGTTCAAATCCAGCCCGGGCCCGCCAAACAACAATGACGGCTGCAAGCAAAAAATGGCCGGGTGTTGTGGCGGGCGCCTGTAGTCCCAGATACTTGGGAGGCGGAGGCAGGAGACTCGCTTGAGCCCAGGAATTGGAGGTTGCTGTGAGCTGTGATGCTATGGCACTCTATCCAGGGTGACAGCTTGAGGCTCTGTGTCAAAAAAACAAACAAACAAAAAAACAAAACAAAACATCGTCAGTGCCCAGGTTGGAAAACCTCGTTCCATTATTCAAAGATTTAAAATGCCCCTGTCTCAGGACTAGCGAACAGAGGGGTGGGTATTCTAACCCAGCCTAGTACTGTTGCAACCTCTTGCACTAGGGGTAATTAGCAAAGAATACACAGCAGAAGATTGCTCTCACCCAAACCCATCTAGAAAGAGGCTGTTCTTATTCAAGGTGCTAATTAGAGTGTTTTGTTGCCAAAAAAAAAAAAAAGAGTCAGATTTCATGATTGATTCATGATCATTTTAAAATTAATGCTGCTATTATCATACAAAGCAGTGGTAAGTGGAGGTAAGAGAATTTTTGCTTTGGGATACTAAGTCAACATTACAGTAAACACACAGTAAACCCATTTATCTTGGGCTTAATGCTTTGTTGTTCTTCTAAGCGCTTCAGAGGTGCCTTTGGGCTTTTTAATATTCTTTGGCAGTTGTAATTTATTAATTGATTTTTAAATTTGGCTTGTGAAAATGAACTTTAGTTAGGGATTGGGGGGATGAAAAGGCCTATTTGTATTTCAGTGGCTGGTTCTTCACTTAAGGACCTGGGAGGGTTGAAGTCAGGCGACCTGGGGCCTTGGGGCTCTTAGACGGCCAGCTTCCCAGCCTTACAGCTCAGAAAAGAACTTTCCGTCGTATAGATTTTAATAAGAAGCAGCAAAGTTAGGTGACCGCCTTATCAAACACTTCCTAACATGTTGATAACTTCATTGAGAGAAGCTCTCCTATTGAGTTCTTTGGCTGGGGTTCAGGTATGTTTTGTTTTGCTTCATATTTTATTTGCTTATTTTGAGGTGTTTGGCCCATCTGTGGATTCCTTTAGACTTTTGGACCTCATCTCAGAATGATATTAAATGCATCGTATAAAATATCTGTACTTATAAAGGCAAACAATGATACTTAAATAGTTCTATCTGTGATCCCAAGGGATTCACTGAAGCAAAAATAACAGGAGGTGCTAATCATATGATTTTACAAATCTAACTCTAAGAGAGTTGGGTTGATACTGAAACTCTTCACTCCCATGAAATTTAATCTGGACAGCTTAGCCTTCAGCTGCTGATAAAGAAAGTGCTAATAATAATTTTTAATATTTAGTGGCTATATGGAATGATCCAGGAACTGTGCTAAACATTTTCCAACATGTTATCTCACTAAATCTTGACAGCTCCATAGGGTAGTTTTTGCTCATTTGGTGAATGAGAAAAGTTTGGCTCAGAGAGATGATACTGCTCAGCCAGTTTGGAACTGGAATTTCAAACAGTGCACACTGCTATTCACTTCTCTGTTACTTGTGTTTGTTTTATTAATGCTGATTGCCTTTCAATTTGGTTTGGGTCTTTGGAGTTCTTTCTGAATCTTAGTGGGTTTGGGGGACAGAAACTTTCTATGTGTTCACAGTCCTGACTGTCACAAATTGGACAAACTGAAACCAAGGTCCCAATTTGGCTGTCTAGCCTAATTACTGACTCTAACATTCTTTAATCCTGGAGTTTTTCTTGAAGGATAGTGAGAGTGGGGAGAATATACGTGTGCCCCAAGATAGATAATAGTGTGTCTTTTCTTTTGATTAAATTACACTCCCTGTTTAAATGATTGTACAAATGAGGATGTGATTATTTGCTATTTCATTTAATACTTTGTCATCTTACACCAGAAATTATCTTTTGTGTTTTGCTACCATTCCTTTAAATTTTTCCCAAATGTACGAAGTTGGATAATCAGAATCAAATTATAGCAAATTGTTCAAACCTGTTAATTGGAGTAACTTTTTTAGTCTCTGACCCTTTCCTGCCCTCCCAAAAAGTAAAGCAAGTAACAAGTAAGTTTTGAGTTGGGCAGGACCTCCCTGAGGGACAGGGTCTGTAGATCATAAATGGTGTTTGGGGAAATAGGGAACATTTTTTTTCTTTCTCCTGGATGCCTTTGGGAGCAGAAGACCTGTCAGAACTTTGAATTTTGTTAACTTCATACTGCAAGAGACATTCACCAATCTGCCTTTCCCTTTGTTGTAAAATCATGTTTTCATTGAATTACATTTTAACATTATTGTCATTTTTAAATGGAAATTATATTTTTTAATGTGTGAATTTCCTAGGAAGAGAGGAAGATGGTTCTGAAGGTTATTTTAAGAAAGCATTGTGTGCAGAGTGTTCAGGGCTGTGAATTACAGGTGTGCACACTTACCAGTTAAAGAGAACCATTGCAGACTACTTGGAAATGTTATCCAATTAATGCATGTTATTTAAAGAAATACTTCAAAGTTAGTGGTGGGAATACCAGTCAAAACACCCACTTACCAAACCTTTAAATAAAATGACCTTGAACTCTGGCTGTATCTTAAACTTGAATGTGAATCGGAATCCTGTGGAGCGGCTTGTGAGAAATACACATCTCCCCATTTTACTCTGGACCTCTTGAGTCAGGATCTCTGAACTTGAGATTGAGTCGGTTTCATCAGTAAGTGATATTATGGCCACACGGAGCCTTTATCAGGGACGGTTCTCTGGCGTAAAACTTTGGGAAATCTTGGTCTACTTGGATACCTCATGAAGAAATTGGGAAGGGAGCAGTTGACTCAAGTGGTTATCCTGGCTGAGCCTCTTTAATTTTCTTGAGGGAATGTTTATTGTCTCTTCTTTCATGTGGTTGCCAAACACCTCCGGGTTCTGCCTGTGTTTGGCAACGGAGAACCTCTGAGTCAACAGCTCTTGCCAGGAGTTACCACTTCAGGTCCCTGCTAACACTGATCAAATGTTTGCAATGCTAGTGGAGTATTCAACATACCCCTTTTTATTTTCTAAAAATGTACCCTCAGATTTGTTCATGGGAAAAAAACATCTAAATCCTTACAATAATTTAAAGAGGTTTATCCTGAGCCTAGTGTGTGGGACCACAGCCCAGAGAACATGGTCTCAAGAAGTCCTGAGCAAAGGTGCCCAAGGCAGCCAGGTTTTAATCCAGTTTTATAAATTCATGGAGACAGTAATTATAGGTAAAACCATCAATGAATTGTGGATGATACACGTTGGTGTGGCCTAAAAAGGTTGGACATCTTGACATGGTGGTGGTGGGGCAAAGTCATAGGTGAGTTTTACTTGGCAGTTGGTTGACAAAGTTAAGCTTTGTCTAAAGATCTGGAATCAGTAGAAAAAATTGCTTAAGAGAGGGGGTCTGCTAGGATATTTTAGTTAAGATCAGGAGGGGAGGTCTTCTATCTATCGTGTGATTCTATACCAGAATCAGACTGGAAAGTAAGCCTCTTTATACTGGGTTAATAAAAACCCATTTGTAGGTGTGATTCACCAGACCTCTTAGAAAGGAGTTTGGGCAAGAGGTATAAAAAAAAGATCAGTGTTCAGTCCTCACAACAGACAAGTCCACTGGGCAGCAGAATAGTTGCACCACATGGTCTGGACCCTCTGAAGAATTTTAAGTTGCAGTGGATTGTGTGGTAGCTCTGAAGGATGTAATAAGAAACAGTATAAAAGGCTGTTTTATTTGTTACTGGTTACCAGTAATGTGTCCGAGAATGAGGTGGCATGCTATTTTCATTCATCCATTTGAGAACTTATTATATGGCAGGTGTAATGCTCAGCCCTTGAAGTGCAGTGGTGAGTGAACCCAAGTACATCCTTGCCCTTGGCAGACTTAGAATCCAGCAGGGAAGGCAGATGTGAATCAAATGACCCCCTCTAAAGAGTGTAATGCTAACTTGGACAAATGGCCTTAGAGATAGCAATGGTTCCTTGATAGCATATGGCAACAGAATTGACCTGAACTCTGGCCGTGGGGAAGACTGTTTGGGTCTCGGAGTGAGGCGTTCCTCCTCCAGTGGAAATTGTTTTTATGGATAAGAGTTGTCAAATCTTGGAATGCATCTGCCACGGTTTATATCTTTCCTATTCCCCCTATCTCCATGATTCTTAATTTTCTTAGTATTTTGTATTTGTGCTTATACAAAGTTTAGCATTTAGGTTTCTTTTTTTTCCCCTGAAGAGACAGGGTCTCCCTCTGTCACCCAGGCTAGACTAAAGTGGCATCATCATAGCTCACTGCAGCCTCAGACTCATGGGCTCAAGTTTACCTCCTGTATTAGCCTACCTAGTAGTTGGGACTATAGGCACATACCATAATACTCAGCTTAGATATATAAATATAAATATGTATTTATATAAAAATACATATTTATGTAAAAAAATATATATATTATTTTTTTTTTGGTAGAAATGGATCTCACTGTGTTGACAAGGCTAGACCCAAACACCCAGCCTCACATGATCCTCCTGCCTCAACTTTCCCAAGTACTGGAATTACAGGCATGAGCCCTTGTAGCTGGCCAGTATTCCATTTTTAATTTTTACCTAAGAGTATATCTTAAACAGTTCCCTGTTGTTTAGGGATCAATTTCATTCTGCCCAGAGATGGTTTATTTAACAATTCCTCCATTGCCAGATCGTGGACTGATCCTGACTTTTGCGATTATTAATACTATGTAACAAAGACCCTTCTGCAGAGCCTTCTTGTATAGAATTATGTTTCAGGGTAGAGTCTCTGAAGTAGAACTGCCGACTCCAAGAAAATGAAGCTCAGCAGATTCTTTCCAGAGGGATTGTGCCAGTTGGATGAGGGAGCTCTTCCACTAATTCTATGTCACTGTGTGCGCACAATTAAAAGAAAAAGGAGCATCTTTGGTGAAGGTAGGGAGAAGTGTTTAATTTTAGCCCATCCATTGTTGTTGACTCATATAACATTGTCTTTCCTGACAAAATCTTTGAGGTTTGCTCTTTGAAGCCCACATTGAAAGGATCTTCAGAACTGGAGGTTCTGCCCTCATTAGGTGTGCGTGAAAATTGTACAAGGGAGAGAGGCTTTCTCTCTCCTCTCTCTCTCTAAGGAATTGTTCCTTTTCCCTGGCCGTCCTCTAGTTTGATGCACACAAGTCCCTGAGTTGTGGGGGAGGCATTTGTGCACCACGTGGCCCGAGCGTTGGGTGCTGGTTGGCGACTGGCAGGTGACACAGAACTAGCACGGCAGGCAGAGTTTGGCCCCTGTCCCCACTTGAGTAAACGGAGGAGTCTCCCCTCCTCATGTACTACTGGTGTGGAGGGTTCTGGATGAGTTAACAGCACAGCTAACATGTCGCCTAAGATTTCCCATGGTGGGCTTGAAGATTTGAAAGACATCTAGTGTGAGAGAGAGAGACGTTATCACTGAGAAAATTATATGCTGAGAGGCAAATCAGTGATTTCTCTACTCTGAAAATTGTCTCAGGGACACTACTACAAGAAGGACTCTACCTAATTGTTTGTACCCTCACATTAACCTGAAATTTAAAAAAAAGAAAAAAGGAAAGAGAATTGTCTGTTTCCTATTGCCCAAACCTAGTTTCAAGCCATCCTTTAGGTCTGGGCATAAATGCTATTCCCTGCAGGAAGGGTTTCCTTGGTGTTAGAGGGTGAAGTTGGAGGATTCTCCCGAATGCTCCCTCAGAACTTTTTAGATCCCAGCTGGGTGTGGTGGTTTACGCCTGTAATCCTAGCACTTTGGGAGGCCAAGATAGGATCACTTGAGGCTAGGAGTTTGTGACTAGCCCGGGTAACACAGAGATCCTGTCTCTACCAAAAAAAAAATTAAAAAGCTAGGCATGGTGGTGCACACCTGTAGTCTCGGCTACTCAGGGGGCTAAAGTAGTAGGATGGCTTGAGCCTTGGAATTTGGGGTTGCAGTGAGCTATGATGGTGGCACTGTACTGTAGCTGGGGCAACAGCAAAAGAACTTTCTAGATCCCCATGATCACACTTAGCTCACATGATCATTATTGCTGTCATCTCTGTAAGCTCCATGAGGACAGATATATGTCTATCTTGTTAACAGAATCTCAGTAACTAGAACAATGACAGATTCAGTGTCATAACCCTATACACATTTGCCAAAATTAAAAGGGATAACTCTTTGACTGCTAAGGAAGTTCCTAGAAAGTCACTATTGTGAATCAGTCGTATTGGGAAATATATATTAGAATCACTGAATCCCTGAATTAGTAAGGAATTTAAAACTATCTGGATACTACTTCATCTGAAGTGCGGATATCCTAAATGTCTTAGCTGTGCAGCCTCAGATAGGAGGCTCGATCTCTGAGCCTTCTCATATATCAAAATAGGCAAACTGTATGTGCCTGAGAATACTATGAAGGTTAAGTTGGCTAATTGCAGTAATCAGCTTGTCCACGGCTTGGGACAGTATATGGGCTCAATAGACCCTAGATGTTCTTTGTTATTATAAACCCCACTTATATTTTATAATAAAATACTGAAAGCACTTAGAAACAACCAGTTGAAAACCATCAGCAGACTCTTGGTGAAAAATAACCATTGCAATTTACCTGGAAGCTCAATTTTAATTTAGATGTCCATAGCATCTCATTTCACTCTTAAAAAAAAAAAGGTGGTTGGCTTGACGCCTGTGGCTCAAGCGGCTAAGGTGCCAGCTGAGAGGCACACTTGAGCTGGCGGGTTCGAAGCCCGGGCCCGCCAAAAAACAATGACGACTGCAATCAAAAAATGGCTGGGCGTTGTGGCGGGCACCTGTAGCTACTTTGGAGGCAGAGGAAGGTGACTGGCCTGAGCCCAGGAATTGGAGGTTGCTGTGAGCTGTGATGCCACAGCACTCTATCCAGGGTGACAGCTTGAGGCTCTGTCTCAAAAAAAAAAAAAAAAAAAAAAAAAAGTGGAAAGTGACATTTTGGCATCTTTGGACCCGAGGGTGGAGAAGGTATGGAAAACATCCTGGGATCTCAGAAAGACGCTCAGGTGCCATAGAGGGATAATGGCCCTATGTGGAGGCCAGTCGTCCCCTATCGTAGACTAAGTAGCAACTTCGTCAAAACCACACGTTTTGGAAGAAGGCCCTGCAATATTGTTTTGCATTTTGAGAGTATAGACTGACACGCCCTCAACCCCCAAGTTCATGTCTGCTAGTGAAATGCTCAGTTTCTGCCTTGTTCTTTCCCCATTCCGGTGTTGTCCGTCCCCTGGATTGAGAACGGCCTCATGTTGTTTGAACAGACGCTGCAGGTAGACACAGGACGTGCTCATGGAGATGCCGTCATCTGCCAGCTGTGCCTTCTGCGTCAGCGTCGGAGTGATCAGTGGTGGGGCTGAGGCTGGATCGGGCCTCCGGGAGCCTCTCTGTCTGAGTCGGGAGATGATGACACGGTGATGGCTTGGTGCTTTATCGCCTTCCATCTCCCTGCCGCAGCTGGTTTCATGGTGTAGGGGGAATGCGAGCTGTGCCACCCCTGCTGCCCTTGGAGCCCCACTAGGCCTTGAAACAGAGGGAAAAGGACATTTAAGGCCCCTCAGAAATAATACTTTGAGTCCGATGCCACAAACCTTTGAAATATTTCTGGAAAAGATTCCTCCCTTGGGTGATGCCTTCCGACTGTTATTGAATAAAGGAGATTGAAATGACCTCTTCTTCCTGTAGTCATTGAGTGCCTGCTGTTTGCCACAATGTGCATTCAGAACTTCCGAGCGCTGTTTCCATCAGCAGCAGGGTCAGAGAAAAAACAGAACTGGACGTGAATGGAGGGAATCCATCCCTGATGCTTGTTGGAGGTGAAATCTTGAGCAAAGGATGTAGGCTTCCTAGGCCTCGCGTTTCC
The DNA here is from genome assembly GCA_963574655.1 of Perodicticus potto. Classification (NCBI taxonomy): domain Eukaryota; kingdom Metazoa; phylum Chordata; class Mammalia; order Primates; family Lorisidae; genus Perodicticus; species Perodicticus potto. The sequence goes on along the minus strand of CAUYRH010163854.1, from coordinate 81,071 downwards.
TCCATGGTAAAGCGGCGTTGAGAGTGGGCTGTGAAATCCTCTATGCACGGTGCCTGTAGCACCAGATGTAGACCGAGTATTCTGTCAAGGTTACGTCTGAGTTCTCTCGGCCTTGGCAATGGTACTGGGAGCCATAATGAAGTTGTTTGGAAGTTTAAAGCACCTGTTTATAAAGTGCTTACCACAGCGCAGTGTATACACTAGGCTGTTATTATTATCCTGAAGTTTAAGACACATGCACCACCACATAAGCCCTCACGGAGTACACGTGCATTCAGAAATGTCACTGGATGTGATTTGGTGCCATTCTCCTCACTTCTGCCCCTGCCTAAATGAAGTTTTTTAATGTGACTGTCCCATCCTCCTTGGAGCTGTACGTCTTAATGGATAGTTGATTGGGTGGCCTGAGCTTCTCCGCCAGATGACTTTGTGGTGACAGAATGTGTCTGGGGGTGGGGCTGTCTGCTGACTCTTTCTGTCTTACTGTGCCCATCACAGTGCCAGTGGTGGCTGAGACCCTGCTATTCCCATCTTCCCCACCAGGTGTGATTATAGAATCTGTGCAGTCCCGTGCAAAGTGATCTCAGCATGGAGTTGCGGCAGTTTAGTCAGCTAAGGTGTGATCTCCCATGCTGGCAATTGGGATGAGGAGGGAGAGGAGAGGAGAATGATGGGGAAAACGCAGGCAGAACACGTGACTTATCTCGGGCTTATGTGGATTATTTTTCTCTTTTAATTTCTGTGTCCCTGTAATGCGATCATAGGTCTCAGTGTGATGACAACAGGAGGCATTTAGAGCACCTACTATGTGCTGGCTGCAGGGTCAAGTCTTTCAAATATCAATGCTAATAGCTTCCCTACCTTCCTCCTTCCCTCCCCCTTGCCCTTCCCCTCCCCTCCCCTGCCCTCCCCTCCCCTCCTCTCCCCTCCTCTCCCCTCCTCTCCCCTTCCCTTCCCCTCTCCTCTTCCCGCCCCTTCCCTCTCCCGTTCCCCTCTCCCGTTCCCCTCTCCCCCTCCTCTCTTCCCCCCTCCCCCTCCTCTCCCTATTCCCCTCCCCCTCCCCCTCCCCTCCACTCCCCTTCCCTTTCCCCTCCTCTCCCCTTCCCCTCCCCCTCTCCTTCTCCTTCGCCTTTTTCTTCCCCTTCCCCCCCTCCCTTCCTCCCTCCAGCCTTCTTTTTCTTCCTCCCTCCCTCTCTCCCTCCCTCTCTCTCTCCCTCTCTCTCTCCCTCTCTCTCTTCCCTGACATCATCTATCTATTGTCTGATTTAATTCCTAATCCTTAAAATGACCTGAGAATATATGACATTTAATTATGGCCGTCAGCACTCTAGACAGTTATGTTTGTTTAGTATTTAAATTTAAATTTAATATAATACATTTGAGGTGGGTAGATGAAGGCTGTCCTAATTCATTTCTCCCCTATGAGGAAGAACTACTTTTCTCACTGCCTACAGATACTGAGCTTATAATGTGACAATTCCTGCCTTTCAATTCCAAAAAAATTGTAGTCATTTTTAGCCTCCTTATCAGCAATGTGTGGTTGACTTTTTGTTTTACATCTTGTACTCTGATGGGTCAGGCTGGTGTGCTGAACTATGTTACTCACAATGGGAAACCAGCCCACCTGTGAAAACTCACCCACAGGCAGGAACACGGCAGACAGCTCTGTCTGGATTGGAGGGGATCAGGGGTGCATGAGGATCAGAATCGTCCACCCCTGTGTTGGTGCTGCCCCAGATGGAAAAGCCTCTGACTTCAGCCTTAGGAAGGTGGTCAGAGGTGCAGGTCTGGGCCTGCTTTCTCATCTGGCCCGTCTCTCGGGAGACCTGCTGATAACCAGTAAATGAAATTCACCTTTCCCCTGATTCCTGCGAACTGAAAAGACGAGGGTTGAGTTGCAGGGCAAATCGTGAACACTGTCTCCTTCCAACATGGTACTTCAGCCTGCGCGGATAGATGGGGAAATTATTTTTTTTGGGAGAACAAATTTAAGTTGGGCAGTTACCTAAAAGAAAATTAAGTTGCTGATTGCAAGTCCATTCCCTGGCCTTCTGAAGAAGATAGATTGTAATCTTTAATTAATCTATCACTCTCGCCAAAAAAAAAAAAAAAAAAAAAAAAGAAGAGGAAGGCAGGGCAAGGGTTGGGGGAATGTGCATATCACATTTATTTGGATGTCTAGCATTGTATTAGGAAGCCCTGATCACAATATACAGGTATGGCCGTCAGCACTATACACGGTTATGTTTGTTTAGTATTTTAATTTCCCCATGAGTCCTAAACTTCTGTTTGGTGTGCAAGTTGGGGCCTGGAGTCTGCACTCAGGCCGCTGCCTTTCCCATTGTAATGAAGATGGAATGACTGCAGGGGTGACCTCTCCGTGCCTTTGTCTGTAGCCTGCCCTCCTCTTTAACTGAACACCTTTCAGAGGAGCGTGTTCTGAACTCTTGAACTGCTCATTCTGTTGCCTGAGCTTATTGCTTGAGCTGTAGTTTATCATCATATGCCTCCGAAGACTTTGTGTTTCCCACCTTTGATAGCGAGATAGAATTTTTCATAACCCTTTACTAGTCATAAATTTGATTGTTAAGGGACCGGGGTTAATCTTATTTCTAATACCAGCATCTGATTTTAAAACCCTGATTTACGAGCATTTTCTTTGCTGCTACCTTCCTGAAATGCATTGGGTGGAAACATATAAAATATGTCACCTGATATTGGACAATTGTTTATTTCTGCTCATTTTGTCCTGAATGGTACCTATGAGATGCATTTGAAAACTTATCTTGTTTATACGTTTCTTCTGTTGCAATTTTGTCCATTACCTGAAATAGCCACTCTGGACAGTAAGCAAAGCAATGCCTTTCTTGGGGCTATGGGATGAATGGGTAAATGGGTCTTGGTAAGGTAGCAATTCAGGGAACGAGGAAGTATCTCACGGCAGGAGTTAGAATTTTGTGTTGTATGGTATTTAAGGAACTTGCATCTTGATAGCTCGTGGCTGCCTTGCTCAGAGCCCTTTAATTGCAGTTTATTAAATGTACTTGGTTTATTTCTCCTCTAGATTGCTCCATGTATAACACATACTAGGCACTCAGTAAGTATGAACTTGAACTGGACTCCCATGGTTAGGTTACTAACAAGTTGCAGTGACAAAGCCATGGTGACCGTGATGAGCCTTGTGCTCCTGACTAAATATTTTTATGAGGATTAATTGAAGTTACAAAAATAACTGGGACTGTCCCTTCTCTGCTGGGTCATCTTGTCATAGAAGCTATTGTTGTAGTTCTAGAAGGAAAACTCATGGCATTATTTTAGGCGGAGAGGTTAGAGTAGAATTTTAAAGTGAACATTTCTCTGCTAGTGAGCAATTCTGCATCAGTAGAAAGGAGACAAAGAATAAATGCAAAATAGTTTGTTAATTCTTGTTGACAGAAGCAGGACTTCAATGTTGTTATATTTTAGGGTGCACACACGTGCATTTTTAAAGTTTCTGAACTCTCTTCCGTGTATGGGGGCAGGTTGCGCACATGTATTTGAGTACAAATGATAGTTGGAGTGGCTCTCTGGGAAATGGAATTTCTGTACCTTGCCAAAGCATGTTTCTCCCCCTAAAGATAGGCAGATGATAATTACTAATGCTAATGTTAGGGTGTAGTGCAATGGGTAATCTAACCGCACTGATGACCCCCAGAACGTTTATACTTGGCGCTGGAAATGCATTTGTTTTCTTTCCTTTTGCTATTAATGCGTTTCTATTGAGCAATCAACTCTCTCTTCATAGATAGGATCAGATCCAGAGTGAATTTGTGACACCACTCTTTTGTTTAAATGTGAGCATTTTCTATTTCACAGTCTTTGTAGCTTCCCTTTCCACCCTCACACAAGAGGCACTTGCTCCAAGTCTCACAGAAATTTAAAAAAGTAGAGGCAACATTCCTTCTTTCTTTTTCCGCCAATGGTCAACATTCCTTCTTTCTTTTTCCGCCAGTGCCCTTTCTCTGGCCTCTGTGTTCAGTGTCTGAAGAAAGCCACATATTCATACACAGTAGAGACTCCATAGCTGAGCACCTCCCTACACTGGCCACTCCTCAAGTTGACCTAATTTCCACAGACCTGGCCGGCCACGGTGGCTCATGCCTATAACCCTACCACTCTGAGAGGCCGAGGCGGGTGGATGACTTGAGCTCAGGAGTTCGAGACCAGCCTGAACAAGAGTGAGACCCCGTCATCTCTACTTACAATAGAAAAGGTAACCAGGTGTTGTGGCAGGTGCCTGTAGTCCCAGCTACTAGGGAAATTTTAATTGTTCTTGCTGAGGCAAGAGGATTGCTTGAGTCCAAGAGTTTGAGGTTGCTGTGAGCTATGACACTATAGCACTCAACAGGGGCAAGAAAGGGAGACTGTGTCTCAAATAATAATAATAATAATTTTCACAGACTGGACCCACGTGGGCATATCAGTCTAGTAGGCCTAGTTCCTTATGTTGACCACTTCTAGATGTTGATGAGTTTGTTACAGTCCCTTGGGTGGTCAACTTATAGAGGATCTACTATATTCACATAGGGCTGGAATAATTGAAACAGTAACAACAGAACCTAGACAGAATTAATGTCTTGCATTAAAGAAAGAGGAAAACAAAAGGACTTGAGAGCCCACGTGCTTTTCATACAGCAATTGTGAAGGGTGATCATTTATTCATTTGCATATCATCTTGATTCTGAGCTTTGGTTCTAAACATGAGAATAGTCGTGCCTGGCCCTGGGTTTGCCCACATGTGTGTTATGTGTGATATTCTAACATAATTGCTTATTACAGATAAATTTGTCCCTGCTCGTGTGCACGACTGGTGCTCATGAAAACCATTGACTTTGGGTAAAAAGAGGAAAGGATTAGCCTTATTTTGACACATAACCAAGATGTCATTTTGCCAATTGTTCATTAATGCTGATGTTGGCTGTGGGTTTTGACTCTGAAATGGCCCTTTGTCTCCATCAGCCTTCAGGGGCTACATTCTGGGCCTCTGACTATTAGCCCCTGCTTGAGCTCTGAGTTTCTGTGAGTTTCAGTAAACTTACACTTATTTTAACCCATGTAGATTTTTATAAGAATTTATGTCCTTTCCTATTATGATCTTTATGGGCTAAGTTGAAGGGGGAGTGGGTAGGTACAAGTAATTTGTACTTTTTAAAGACTTATAGAGTGCTCAGAGAACTTACATGTATCTCAAGAACTGAAATTTATTTTAAATGTGAAGAACTGTTTACAAAATTGTATGTACTACATAAATACACTCTTGTTACTAAAATAAACACATAGAAAAACATTCTGCGAGAAACACACTGAAACATCTACACTCGGCGTCTCTAAATAGTATAGGTGGAATTGTTTAATGAATGTGGGATCAAATTCTGCTTCTGTCACTATTGTCTGGGAAATGTGGTGTGGAATTATCAATCTAGCCTTGGCGGATCTCCGGGTCTTCATCTGTAAGGTAGCACTTATCTATAACCCCCACCTCCCAGGGATATATGTTAGTGGGTTAAGAATTACAAACTTGGAAAATGTACTAGTAAGTAGAATTTCTTCCTACTGGTTCTGCTTATTCCTTTCCTCTGTTTCTGATTTTGCATCCTATTGTTAACACATGTTCTTTTCTTAATAAGAACAATTAAAAGTAGTCAAATTTTCTCTCTCTTTTTTTTTTAGAATCAGTCAAGAACTGATAGGGTCTATTCCTTTTTTTCCTTTTTTTTCTTAAATTTCAGATTGATACGAAGGTACAGATGTTTAGGTTATATTGTTTCATTTCTAAGGTAAAGTTCAAGTTGTAGTTGAGCCCTTCACCTGAGGGTGTGCGGAACACTCTCACGCTGGGCACGTTAGGTAAGATCCTGACAATCACTCTCTTTCCCTTCCCTTTCCTTTCCCCCTCCCTAGACTGTACCTGTGTTTTTTCTTTGGTGTTGGTGGGTAGTTGTTTATATGTTGGATTCGTATTAGTATCAAGTACATTGGATACTTTTTTTTTTAATACTTTACTAAGAAGAATGTGTTTCAACTCCATCCAGGTAAACACAACAGATGTAAAGTCATCATCTTTTCTTCTGGCTGAATAACATGGTGTACATATACCGGTTTGTTCATCCATTCATGGGTTGATGGGCACTTGTTCATCCATTCATGGGTTGATTCCTTAGTCTTAGAAGTTGTGAATTGAGCAGCAATAAACATTCCAGCACAAATGTCCTTGTCCTAAAAAAATGATATTTTTTTTCTGGGTAGATACCTAGTAACGGGATTGCAGGATCAAATAGAAGGTCCACTTTGAATTTGAAGGTTCTCCATACTTCTTTCCATAAAGGTGGAGCCTGTTTTCTTGGTTTGGCATCTTGGCTTAAAGTCAGTTACCAAAGAGCCTCTCTAAATAGAGGATCCAAAACGTGTGAAGTATCCTCTCACCTGGGTTTAATCTTCCGGGTGATTCTAAAGCAGTATGTCCTAGGGAAGGCTCCCAAATTCCCACTGACACTGGACATCTCAGGGTGGGAAATGTTAATTAAGCCAACAGAAACCACCCACTAGGTGCCTCCCGGGTCCTCCATAAATGCTTCTGGGTAGATGAATCTACGCAGTGTTCTCCTGGTGACACTTTCCTGAATGTGCATGGTTGGGTATGAGGGAGACTTAGACTCTGCATCAGGTGATGGGTCTTTCCTTCTTCAAGCTGGAAAGCATCATATAGGGTCTTAAAATTTGGAGGAGACAAAAGAAGGACAACCTGAAGATGGCAATAGTGGGTGGAATTTGGTTTCAAGTTTCCTTACAGTTAAAGCTGGAAGCAAACCACTTTGCCATGGAGTGGAAACTATATAACAAAAGCCAATCTTCCGAGGAGAATATTTCCCTGCAATTGAACTTTTCACCAGGTGGCTACTTCACGTGTGAGGCTGTGGGTACTCCAGCGAGCAGAGCCGTGCTCAACTATTATTTCAGAAAAGACAGAAGTGCATTTTGAATAGATAGCTCTCATATCACCCGTCTAAACTGGCATAACCTCGAATCATAATTCAGGGAAGGCATTTCTGCAAGCTCCAAGTGCTTTCATTTTCTGTCTGTCTGTCTTAATGCAGGGGAAAATCAAGATGGGACCCTCAGTGGAAACCCACACGTGGGGCCTGGGCACCATCATAGGCTGATCTCTGAGGACACCAGCCTAACCTCTTTCTGCAGCCAGAACCAAAAGTGAAATGGGAGGAGGATAGTGGAAGCAAAATAGCAAACATTTTTTCTTTTTTCATATAAAAGTTTTGGAAGGGATGCTATTTAAGCACAGCACAGATGTTTCATTTCTTGCTCATACTTCACGAGTGGTGTGGGCTGCCAGGGTCTCTGCATACACAGTCACTTGGGCCCAGGCTAGTGGAGTGTCCGTGATCTCAGACCAGCACCATATGGCACTTGCAGCCACTAGAGGGCGACTCAACAGCAATTAAGTGCTTTGTTCTGAAGTGTCAGGTGTCATCTCCTCTCAACAGCTATTGGTCAGACTAGTCATGTGACCCCACAGAGGGCAGCAAAGTATAATCTCCCTCTGGGCTTAGAAAGGAGAGAAAACCAGACATCTACACCCACTGTAGTCTCTACTAAATAATGTTCCTTTCTCCTACAAAAAAAGAAGGGAAGAGGGGACTCTACTGTTGATGGATAAAAACAGTACACAGAGGTAACATTTGGTCATTGAAACTTGCACGCAACACTTTAAACAGAGGTCTGAACCCTAACATGGAAACTTATTAAAGGTTGCCACATTCTGTCCTAAGCACTGTATTAAACACACTGAATCCATAAAGACAGTACAAAATTGAGGCCCAAGGGTATATCCCAATGTTGAATCCTCAGTGATGATGAGGCTTCAAGCCTATACGGCCTGACACCTCACCTTTGGTGCTCCCTGAGTTGTGGAGGGAATATCCATCCCCAATACAGAAACCTGTCAGATCCCCTGGATGTACTGACAATGCATTGATGAAAATTGAACGCACCATAAATTGTACATCCCTCTGGGCCTGGCGAGTACCCTGCCTTGCTGCTTGTGATTCAGAAAACCCTGTTTATTTGTACCAAGGACAGTTGATACTTTAATCATCAATAAACTAACATTTCAACAGCCTGCCATAAATTTCTTGTCAAGGAAGACGTTTTGATGAGAAGGCTGTGATGGAAGAGGATCCGTATGTAGACTTCCATCCCTCAGTTTCAATCCCAGTGATGCAGCTTGGAGGTTACTATGCTAACACAAGACTAGCCTAGCAGAAACCTATGTTTTCTATTTTTAAAATATCTGTGAATTAACTTACTCGAATATTTGGGGCAAGATTTAGCACAAACTCTTACTTTTCAAAGAATAAAAAATTGAGAGCAAATATTTTGATAAGGAAATATAGAATTGACAGCGGATACTCTCTGATTACAGTCGTTAAACAATGGACATCTTTCAGAAGCCCGAACGGTATATTAGTTATTAATAATAAAATCTAACTCCATAGTAATAATACAGTCATCCTTACAATTTGTTGAGAGCAGTGTGCTGAGTCCTTTGGATCCCTTATTTATTCTTCTCACCAACGTTATTTAAGTAGATATTATCTTCATTTTATTAGGTAGATGGTTCCTCATTTCCAGATGAGGAAACTGTGGCTGAGTGAGTTAAGTGAATGCCCGTGTCACTGAGCTGCTAATTCAAACAGAGAGATGTGTGACATCAAAGACATTTTCTAACTCATCAAAATGCCAATGGGCTAAAATGAGATCATTAAAAATGAGATTATTTCTGGAATAAGAAAACAAGCTAGACAAGAACGAAGTTTTCATTCTCATTTTAAGGATTCTCGTTCTAAGTAGACAATCCAGGACTCACCAGTGTGCTTTTGATTCCCTAAGAAGGTTAAATCTCTGCACTTTAGGACTGTCAAAGGTGGTTTCATTGTGTAACTAATGATAGTTTCTTTATCATTATTGGCGTTCTCACCAGGGGTGTTTACAAAAGTCAGCGGTTTGGTAGGAGAGCGGTTTGAACTAAGTGATGGTCCATTGCGGCTCAGGGATGTCGTGTTGGTCCCAAGTGCTATTTTAGAGGAAGAGGTTATTTGCACGATGCCTGTGGCCTTCTGCTCACAGAACATCTTCAGATTATTTCTTTTAAATCACTTGTAAGTTCAACAGCTTTATTTCCTCAAGATATAGCAAGAGTGGGGAGAGCCCAGAGGTGCCCAGGAATAGTCATGGTTGGCCATCGAATGGTTACCGAGCCCCCATTATGGATCAGGGACCGTATTAGCCCACTGTGGCTGCTATGACATCATTCCATAGACTGGGGAGCTAAAACATCAGAAAGGTATTGGAGGCTGGATGTCCACAGTAAAGTCGCTGGCAGAGTGGATTTCTCCTGAGGCCTCGCCCCTTGGCTTGTAGGTGGCCGTCCCTCTGTTAGTGCACTCCCACCGTACCTCTTCCTTGCTTTATAAGGGCAGCAATCCTATTGCATAGGGCCGTACCCTTATGTAACCATAATTGTCTTTTTAAAGACAAATATCTATCTCAAGATATAGTCACATTGAGGTTTAGGATTTCAAAATATAAATTTGAGGGGTTGACACAATTCAGTCTGTAATGTGCTTCACACTGGGCACAAAGAATGTTATGGTGGACAAGAAAAAAATAACAGTCACTACCCTTTGTCAGTTTTCATGGAAGAAGAAAAGGCAGTCTTAAAACAATTTGCATAATTAATTGAAAAATGGCTGATGCTGTGATGAAGAATGTATGGTACCAATATAGCTTAGAACAGGTGATTCTAACTTTGTGTAGGAGGCACAGGGGGCTTCCCTGAGGAGGGGAGGTTGGAATTAAGCCATGAAAAGGGAACAGAAGGAGGTGAGACTGAAGGGCTCAGGCCCTAAGATCTAGAGAAAAGAGTAGTGTGATCAGGACTTTAAGGCCTGGACCTGTGTACAACAAGTTTCAGGGCCTGAAAAGCCGCCAACGTTGATCATGCCAAGAAAATGAGGGAAGGAGGTGATTTGAAAGAATTTGGGACTCATAGTTGTGTTGGTTTCTAATCATATCACATACTGTGGAATGGCCATCAATGTGCCCAAGAAATACGGCTTTTATGATTCCATTGTTTATATCCTGTTGGTTGTACTAAGTAATTCTCAATATGTGTGGATCCCTAAGACTCAAGTGGGAACTTAGTTTAAAGATATAAATTCCTAGTCCCGCTCTCCAAAGATTCTGAATCAGTGCATTCAGGCTGGGGTCTAGGAGTCTGTGCGTTTAGGTCTTGGTATCAGGTTCTGCTGCTCTGATGGTCCATGGTTTAGGTCTTGGTATCAGGTTCTGCTGCTATAAAGCTCCATCTAATGAGAGAAGTTGCTGACATTTTACCTAGAAAAGCATAGGAAAGTGGGACAAATCGTAGATGCAAAGAGATACCGGACTTGTTGGAATGTCTCCCAGATTCAGCCCGAGGGGATAGAGTGAGATTATCTTTGGGCCTTTACATGGGAGACACTACAGTCAGCATTTTGCATGTTAGTGATCTCACATTCATGCAAGGAGGCACTACTGCAGACTTACAGATGAAAAACTAAGGGGCACAGAAGTTAGATGCATATCTAAGTTAACACATCTCATTCTTTAGGTGAACAGGACATACACTCGAACACCAGGTTTAAATGACCCTGTGGTGAAGCGTCACAGCCTCCGGCACCTGTATTGTGCCTACTGCACCAAGTTTTGCATCAGCTACAGATGCTTCTGCTTTTTATTCATTAGATCAGAGGAGCAGGGAGTATTGGGCACCAGGGAGCCCTTTTATGCAAGACAGTTATTCCACAGATGGGGGTGGGTGGTTTCAGGATATTTCAAGCACATTATGCCTCCCCATCAGATCATCAGGCCCTGGATTCTCGCAGGAGTGGGCAGCCTAGGTCCTTCCCACGTACCGTTTATAGCAGGTTCACACTCCGATGAGAATCTAACGTTGCTGCTGATCTGACAGGAGGTGCGGCTCAGGCAGTGACGTGAAGGATGGGGAATGGCTGTAAATGCAGATGAAGCTGTGCTACTCTCCTGCCACTTACCTCCTGCTGTGTGGCCTTGTTCCTAACAGGCCATGGACTGCTATCACTCCACAGCCTGGGGTTTAGGGACTGCAGCATTAGATAATCCTGAAAGCCTCATGTTTTAGGATGCTATAACAAAATACCATAAAATGGGTGCATTATCAACAGAAATTTATGGCTGAGAAATCCAAGATCAAGGCACCAGGAGATTCGGTGTCTGGTGAGGGCTTGTTTCCTGGTTCACATTCATAGATATCACTCTTCACATTGTGCCCTCACAGCAGCATGGAAGGGGTAAAGGGTCTCTCTGTCTCTCTCTCTCTCTCTCTCTCTCTCTCTCTCTCTGGCCTTAATCCCATGTGGCTGAGCCCTCATGACCTAAGCAGCTCCCAAAGTCCCTTCCTTCCAATACCATCACATTGGTGATTAAAACTTAATCTATCAATTTTAGGAGAAGACAGATATTCAGTCCATGGTCTTTGTGGACATTATTTCAACCATGACTGTGCTATGGACTCTCTTCACAAACCTGTAAGTAGCCCTTGGACCTCACTCATTCATCCAGCTATCACATATTTTACTAATCTTCACTGCTTAAAAAAAAAAAAAAAATCTAAATTGCATTCTATTGCTGAATTTAGGGGCAACAAATTTTTAAAGTAGAGTATATTTAAAATTTTCTTTGCAGACTCCTTAAGAGCGCACCTCATGGAATAGATTGTATTTTTACCTTTCTCTTCCCTTCAACTTAGACATACTTCCTGCCAGGCCAGCTGACTCTAAATGAGTTCGCCTTTCACGCTGTGTCGTTCCGTCCGCTTGCCACAGAAATGATTCCAGGTCATTCCAATTTATTTAATTAATTCTGGAGATGAAATTATTTTGCCTGATAACTAGAATGCTAATGGGACTTATTGTAATGGTTGAGTTCAGGTTTGTTGGTTTGAAAATAAACGCCTTCATTTCAATATTTGCCTTTTGGCTGCAGCCCGTTAACTGGTCACACGCTGTAACCTCATTAACATCCCGGCTTAATTGTAAGTGAACATGCACCTAGTTTTTGCAAAGCAGATCTCTGTCTTACCACGTTTTGCTCCCTGAATGTACCCATGAATTGATATTTCCCCCAGATGGATGGGTTAGTGTCATACGATTCATACTCTTGAACATAATAGTCTTATCAGTGCCTCGATGATGATAGTAAGATAAGATTTTTAGAAGTTAGAATAAAGTGAAGAAATGAATTTTATCTTGCTGGTGCATCATTGCAGATGGAGATTGGCGGAGGGGTGCTTACATCTGTGATTGGGAGAGGTTGCCAGGAGTAAAGGGGTTGACAACACAACCTCTGTAGAATCAAAGGCAGAATTAGAATCTGCATGTTAATAGATTTCCTGCCAGTCACGAATAAATTCATTCTTCACATCCCAGCTATATAAAGCTTATTTCAAAATAAATTCTGGGGAGCGTTCAACCTGATTGAATCAGCTATAAGCTCTGTTAATATATTTGTTCGAGACACTTGCACTCAAAAGCTTTTTAGACAGAATATCACTTTTTTATATTATTCATGGTAATGTAATTCCCCCCTTTAATCTCTTCAGGGTTTCCCATTAAGTCATGATACGCGGTTCAGAGAAAGTTGGATCGGCCATTAATCATGCTATCTGGACTTCTGCGTGTCTGTGCTGCGTCCATCTCTTAAATCAGCCACTCGGCAGCCAGCAAGGCAAGTGGCCACTCCAGGCCATTTGATCGAAGAGCTCTTGTTAGGAGATTAGGCTGCTCATCTCCAAGCCAGCTAATGGAAATCATTCTGGGCAAGGAAATAAAACTGAACAACATTAGCAAAATCACTATGTATTATAGGAATCAAGTATACTGCAAATGGCTTAATCCTACAGTTTAGATACCAAGCCTGGGGTAAAGTGAACTTCTTAGATTATCCGAGATACTCAAATACCTGTATCATATATGGGTGTAATGTGTGTGAGATAGGAAACCCAGCTGAGATGGGGTATCTTTAAAGTATTTTTTATTTGACCAGGCAAAATAAACAAAGACAGAATGGATTGGAAAAAAAGAAAAGGCAGGAAGGAAAAATTGAAAATTTTCGTTTCCTTCCCAATGAAGGGAAATGCCCGTGTTAAAAACACTTGATACATATTCAACAGATGTTTGTGGTTGAATTAGGTTACCTGGTCTAGATCTCATGACTTTCTTTTCCTCCCTAAACCTCAATTACTAATTCATTAGTATTGTTATTAGAAAGTTCTTAGACGATCATTCCATTTACAACCAAAAAAGTAAGAAAAGAAATCCAAGTATTTTCAAGTCAAAGAAATGACTTTTCAGTCTAGAGCGAAGTCTATAAACTTAAGGGCGAGGTGGTAAATAAGTTTGGCTTTGCGACCCATAAGATATCTATCACCCCTAGTAACATAAGATGAATGCTGAACGCAGCCTCAGATAATATGGAAATAAATCGGCATGGTTGTGCGGCAATAAAACATTATTTACAAAAACAGGCAGGGGGCTGGATTATTCTGTGGGTCCTCATTTGCCAGTGCCTCGTCTGGGAGACAGAATTTCAAAAATCATTTTCTTCTTTGATTTTTAGGATTTAGGAACACACTATTTTCAACCATGGAGGAATGCTCATCTTTTGAATTTTCGTTTTTATCAGACATAACTTAAAGCCCTTGCTTTGGGATTTCTCGTTGATCCCTACACTTCTTGTCAAATACCCTGAATCTTGACTCTGCTGGAAATGGCATCCGAGCTGCGGTGGGTGGCTATGAAGGCAGGTGGGAGAGAACCGGCTTAGAGGTGGTTACTTTCCATACTGGAGTAACTTGGGGGAAGAATCAGGAGTTTGGGATGAAGATGTGGAACAAGAAGATGGAAGGCTAACTACTTCTTCTTTTTTTTAATGATGAGAAAAATAAGGAATAAGGTGACTTGTCACTTGACTGGGGGCCAACTATTAATTGATACATTTATTAAAAGGAATGTTCTACAGAGTCTTTTGAGGAAAGATGTTACACGTGAGGAGTTTGAATAACAGTCAATATATCCCATGAAACAGATAAATACAGGAGTCCCAAAAGTCACCTCTAAATTCACCATTCCTAGGGAAAATGGAAAATTGTAGCTAAGTAAATTTAGCTAAAATGGTAGCTAACTACGTTTAGTAAATAAAATAGCTATAACATGTTTGCTACCTATTGGCCACTTCTTTGTAAAATTTTGTAATGAGTATTTTGTAAATAAAAGTACCTTAGCTATGGTTTCCCATTTTCCCTCTGTGTGGCGACTACAGGGGTGACTTTTGGGACACCCCGTGGACGTTGTGGAATCGTACTACTGATTTTGGAAGGAAACTATGGAAAAGAGAATGCTCCCTATCCTTTTCCTGGTCGCTTACAGGTCTGGTTTTCTAAACTTCTGTGTATCATTGCCTGAATTTCCCCCAAAGAAGAAGGCTCGCGGTCATTGGATGCATATTTACTTACATTTACTCAAATTTTTAACTCTGAAATTGATGTAATTTATAACTCTGAAATTGACCCATCTCTGAAATTGGTGGTAAGGAAATGGGAGACCTTCTCCCTGATTTCTTGGAGACGGGAACATCCGTCTTGTGGGTGTGGTGGAGGCCACGCTAAGTGGTCTGGGGCTGTCACTTGTTGGGAGGAAGGGACTGCCCGAGACCTGGGTAGGTGAGTCTGGAAGCTGATTACCTTTTGTGCGTCTGCTTTGAACAGTGAACCCCCTAAGCTCTAGACGGTCACCTCAGCCACAGTGAGCACTGAATGCTCCAGCCTCCTGTCAGCGCCCCTGAGAAGGCAGACTCCTTCCATCAGCTTAGTTCTGTCCTCTGCCAAGATGCCGGTGGCAGGACTGCTCCCCATTCTACGCTTGAGATCAGAATGAACAGAAACCACTTTCACCTTTCCCACGCTACTGTTGAGTACACAAACAGGAGTTGTTTCTGTCCTGTGGTTTTCAATCAGCAAACCACCCCTTTTATCCATGGTAAGCAGGGAGATTTCCAGAATGGATGGTCAGAAACCCATGTGAACAGAGCCTGCTGTCAATCGGGGCCTAGCCATGCTCAGCTTCCTAACACCCTTCCTTTCTGTGTGTTACCGGAGCTCTCTCTGCAAGGAACAGTAGGCAGAGGTCACTGGCAGGGTGACCCAAGGACCAAGACACTCTTCACGTGGACCTGGAACTTCACATGTGAATATTACCTCCAGTTAAAGCTGCACTCCTTACCCCCGCAAAGATCACACTTGTAATACTATTCCGATGAAGCCGTCTGCCCTGTAAACCGTCATCTGATTTATACGAAGCCATCTGCTCCCATACGGATGTTTTATTTGGAATCCAGGAGGGAAATAGGTACATCTGTACCCTCTATAGCATCTGAATCTTAATGAATAAAAGCACCGACACGTTGTTTAAAAGGGAATAGTATGATCCTATTTATAGTTTGATACAATTCCGTAATCCAGCTCGGCACTGGATGTGTCCTGTCAGTCATGTGAAAAGCGCTCTCCTCTGCTGGTTTCTGAGCGAGGCAGAAGGGATCAGAGAGGCGGCCAGGAGGGGCTGGGAGCCCGAACCCTGGGGGTGCGGTGGGAGGTCAGGGCTCCCCATTAGGGACTGTTGCTCACACAGCATCCACCCATGTCTTTTGTGTGATTGTCCCCAGCCCGAGCAAAAGAGGATTTGTACAGCTCTGTTAGTCCTTTTCCTTCCAAAGAAAAAGCAGGTTTTACGTAGGTGATGGTTTGTTTATTCATTGATTCATTCTTTATTCTTTTATTTCTTTTATTCTTTGTTTTCTCTCCCTCTGTCCCTCTTTCCTTTTCTCTCTCTTCATTCCTTTTTTCTTTTCTTCTTCTTTTCTTTTTTTAATCCCCCTCCCCTCCCTTCCCCTTCTCTCCCTTCCCCTCTCCTCTTTTTTACTTTTTTTCTTTCCACAGGTCTTGCTCTGTCACCCAGGTATACAGTGGCATAAGCATAGCCCACTGCAGCCTTGAACTCCTAGGCTAAATGTATCCTCTCCTTCAGCCTCCTGAGTACCTGTGCTACCATGCCCAGCTAAATTTTTAAATATTTTTTGTAAACACTGGCTTTCACTGTGTTACCCAGGCTAGAAAGCAATGCAATGGCATCATCACAGCTCACTACAACCTCAAACTCCCTGGCTCGGCCTCCCGAGTAGCTGGGGCTACAGGTGTGCACCACTCCACCCAGCTGAATTTTGTAATTTTTGTAGTGATGGGGTCTTACCACGTTGCCCAGGTCGGTCTGGAGCTCTGGACCTCAAGCAGTCCTCCTGTCTCAGGCTCTCCAAGTACCGAGATTACAGATACGAGCCCTGCATTCTAGCTTCTTCAGTTCCTCTTCGTTCATCTTCCTTTTTCCTTCCTCCTTCCGTCTGCCCTCTTGTTCCTGCTTTAACAGGTCGTATCATCATTCAGGTGTGTGAAGCTAGCAGATCAGGAGATGACTGCCATTGAAAAGATGGGTCGCTATGCTCGCAGCTCTGAGGGGCTCCTCGCAACGGGGAGGCCACCTGGGGAAGAGCCAGGCTCTGTCAGGAGGTGGGGGTAGGGGGAGAATTGTGGGCAAGGCTTTGGATGTGGTTTCTAAAGGGAGGAAGGGGCGGACAGGGTAAGTGGGTTTAGTTTGGACAGTTTGGGCTCATTTCAGTGGGCTCTGGAGCACAGGGTCTGATCCACGGCCATGGAATGATTAGGGCAGGTGGATTGGGGCCTGGGTTGTGGGAGTCCAATAAGGGAGGTGGTTAGGGAGTGGGTTCTGGATGGGGGCGTTTGTATTTGAACAGGGGGTTCAGAGGTGAGTTGTTTCTTACCTCTGACAATCAGTTAGGGACCCATAAGAACAGACACGGCCCCCGCCCTTAGGGAATATTTAGTGAGAGGTGTGATGTCCTCACAGGTGAGGGGACACTGTGGCCCAGGAATCTGACGCAGACTTGACCTTGAGCCGTTCTCAAGGAGGATGTGGGAGTGGGAGGAGGCAGCCAGGGGAGGAGAGCAGGGTAAGTAGAGCCACTGACATCACGGGGTCCTGGTGGCTGTGGCCCTCAGGTCCTACAGACCCCACTGGTTGTCACAACTGGCCTTGGAGAGAGTGGCTGGGTGGAGACCTTCTGCCTGGCTGACCTTGGAACACAGGGAGGTTTGGGAGAGCAAATTCCCTCACCTTAGAGATGAGAGAAAAGTCTAGGAAGGTAGAGTGTAGTGACACAGTGGAGGACTTTGGTGCCTATTACTGAGATGAAACGTTTTCTGAGGGCTGCTGACTGGCTCTCCAGTAGCCAGGCAACAGGTCTAAGTTTTGTTTTATTTTGTTTTTTGAGACAGAGTTGGTCTCCTGATCTAAGTTTTTACTTACATACTTTGAGTACCTGCGAGTTGACAGCAGGTAACAGGCCACACCGTGTGGAAGCCCCGCAGTTAGCATCTCTTGCTGACACACAGAAAAGCGATGGGGGGAGCCGTCCCCGAGGCAGCGGCAGGTGCAGGAGGATGGGGCGGACTTGGTGGCCACTGTGGGTATGGTGGAAAGGGACGAGAAGAACAGTCTCGGACGGAAGAGTCTTGGGTTCTTCACCATCTGTGCTAACAAGCCCTTAAGCTCCATATAGTAAATGCAGGGTATGAAAGAGCTCTGGCCGATGGGTTGACAGAAAAGTAATAGATAGCTAGGTCCCTGCATGCACACCCGTGCACACATACCCATGTGTACATAGAGACAGATACCGGTGAAGACCTAGATACACACACACATACACATATGTGTACACATGCACACGGATATACACACTCATCTGACTTTGGACAACGATCCCCAGGATAATCTTGTTTGGCTTTCAAAATCATAACGTTGAATGGGACCAGTGAGGGGGCCTGAGCCACTGTTCTGTCCACTGTGCCCAGATTTGGTTCCTCAGCTCCCTGCTTCTCTATTTCGAAGCCACGCCGGTGGCACTTGGCTCTCGTCATCCCACGGCCCACTCGAAGCCTCTGACTCTGAAAGCCATTCACTTTCCGAGGACAGAGGTGGGACGATCTGTTCCTTTCACAGAAACTGTAAGTCTTACCCAAGCATTAATTTAGCTGCACCAGCAGCCTTTTCTCCCACAAAACACTGACTAGGAAGAAAAGGCGCCCAGCAAAGCCAGCAGGGCCTGGCAGGCAGCTTGTGGCTCCCTGGCCGCGTAAGGTCCCGAGGAATGTGGAAATGTCGGCGGGGGCTGGGGAGAGTTTAGAAGGAGCGCTAGCTCTTTCTTATCTCTCTCTTCCCTTTTTTTCTTTCAATTACTTTTAATTATAAGTATAGTTAATGCTATGAATTTGCAAAAAAAATAAACCTCTACTTTCTTAAAATGCTCGTTGGAGACATATATATTTCTAAATGTAAATGTACTCACCTGTGCTGTGTGGGGAAAGGAAACATTTTTCAGCCACACTAATAAAAAGGAAAGGTATTCCCTTTTATCCCTTACCAATATTTCTAACACTCTTGCTAAATAGTGGGGAGGTAGTGGTGTGTGATATACAGAGCCACAGCTCTAGACCTTGTGACTTTAGACACAGTATATTAATCTGCGTAATGGGCCAGTAGCATTGCCACTATCTCAGAAATTCCTGAGGGCTCGTCAAGATAATAAGTACGAGGGCCTGTCACACCTTTAACTAAAGCAAGGCCACTCATTTTTCCTACCGGTATTATTATTGTTGCTGTGGTCTGGAAGGGCCTTCCTTATTCTTCATCTGTCCAAGGCCAAGGGGCAATATTCACTCTTGGGACAAGAAACAACACCCCTCAATCCCTAAGAACTTCCCATTTGGAGTGATTTCAGTAGAACCCCAGAGAAGCCTCCTGTTTGACTTTGCCCAGCGATATTGGGGAAGGTCTCCTTGAGAATGCCGGCTTAAATAAAAGTTATCACAATCTCTGCAGGATCGTGATGCCTCTAATTTTTAAAAAGTGTCTACTACAGGGTATTTATTATTCAGTGGTAATAATAAATGGCTGTTTATGAAATCCAGGGGACGGAGTGTTGTGGAGGGGAGGAAGGACAGCGCGGGGAGAAGAGTTGTGAGAGACCGAGGTCCAGCCAGGCCCGGGCTATTAATCATCGCCCTCCATTATTTCCTGAAGATTCGTTCATTGTTCCGTGGGTACCTAGAGGGTCAATTAGAGACCACAGACAGGCTTTTTCAAAGACACAGGAGGGTCAATTAGGCCCTCCTTATAATTTTCTGCTTTAACAGCAAATGCCAGCCTATCGTGTGTCAGATGCAAGGGAGTTTGGAAATAAACAGGGTCATTCCCCCCCCCCCCCACCTTTAGAAAGCTAGGAAGAAAGAAAAAAAGAAAGAAAGAAAACAATCCAACACGGAGAAGTAGAAGTGGTCGGTGACAGGGGAACATGTGGCTCACTGGCTCTCGGCCTCTGGCTCAGGGAAGGCAAAGAGGATTTTATCAGCGACCGAGACTTGTGGGGAGCAGAGTTCCTGAGGGGTCAGAGCACCAGGAACGGTCAGGGAATTTCTATGATGGAGCACTCTGTTCCCCTGTTTGAGGTGCTTCATTTATCTTGGGGGTGGGGGTAGGAGGATATAATTATAAAGTCTCTACAACCGAAATGGCACCTGGAATCAATTGCACTGGAGAACTGGGGTGACACGGGATGGGTCACTGTGTCCACCACCGGGCACCGTCTACATGGAGGGGCGCATCGCGCCAAACGCCCCCACCAACGTCGTATTTTGCACAGCACCTCATTTGTTTTCCCTGAGATGGGTGCACATATTCCGAAACGCATTAATGATAACATAAAAAGAAGGAAATCATCCTAAGTGAGCGACAGAGAGGGAAACGTGGAGGGGGTTGTCAGAAGTGCGTGCACTGGCGTTTCTACTGCTTTTTTGCACTGGCCTCTAGATTTTGACTTTGCCCATTTCTGAATACCTAAGCTTACTAACAGAATGAAAGACCAATTAATACTGCTTTTTTTTTTTTTTTTTTTTACTTTGTGACTCTGTTCTACCTATTACATGGAGATTTGGAAACCAAAGAGAAATCCTTTTAATGTGTAAAAAACTAATTCCAACCTCAGTGATTTCACCCCCTTGGGCTCTCGGTAACATGTCTTAGCTTTCCATTGTAAGATTTACTGGGCACGTGTTTGCATGTGCGGGCACCGTCCTAGGAGCTGGGAGATTTGGCCAAAGCGAGCAGCAAACCCCCCGTGCTCTTCACTCCTGGAGCCCTGGGTCCTCCGGGGTCTGTTCTACTTCCAGGTTGTGTATTCTGTGTGAATTTCCAAAAAGGGAATGGGACGGAAGCCGAAGAGACTGAACTATTGTCTGCTAGAGCCTCTGCTAAAACTGCTGAAAGCTGCCCTGTATTTCATGTCCCCCAGAAAGGGGAAGGACCATTTCACCTCCCCCCTGCCCCGGGCAGCATCAGCCAATGTTTATAAAACATTACAAATGTGTCCCTGCAAAGCAGGAACTTCACCTGCCTTGCTCACTGTTGCCTGGAATAGAGCTGGGCACATAGTAGGCCTTCAGTGAGTATTTGTTGACTAGCCACGCTCGTGGTTGTGCCGCCGTGATTCCAAAAGGCCAGGCTCATCCCTGGCCTTCAGAGAAGATCTCTTTCACCCCTAAGCATCTTTAGCCTTGGCTGATCCTGCCCGGGGTGGGGGAGGTGAAATGGTCAGGTATTTTTTTCAACACTTTTGAATTCTGATCCCTAGATAAGAAGCAAGAAAATTTTCTAATAGTTGGAATCTCCATTCTCATTTCCAACTCCTGTCATAGAAGTAAATTGATGGCTTGCCAATGGCTTTTGTCTGGTCTGCTGAAGTTTTTATTTATTTTTTCTGAATGAAATAAAATAGTTGCCAATGCTTACAAAACTGGGAGGTCATATCAAAACTGAGATTTCTTACCAACTCCTGAAAAAGCAGATCCAACATCATTTGCCTGTATTTGCATTTGGTAATCATTTGGCTGGACCTGGTGGTGGCTGCCACTCTTTAGTGGAACCACATGCCTTCTAGTTTTCCCTAGCACCTGTCAGGTCCATGTCACTCACTATCAGGACTGCCTGGCCTCCCAGCATTGCAGTTTGCATTTACACTAATTCATGAGCCTGTCCACTTGCCCCCAACCATGTGATATCTTCCCGATTCCAGCCTCCAATTCCCTGAGCTGACCTCTGCCCATATCACCACTCCCCAGTCGTGGCTCTGATGCTTAGAAAGGCAAGGTGTCTGCATGTGTATATCCTGCTTAGAATGTTGTCTCTCCTTCACCAAACTAACTCTGGCTTTTCTGGAACACTTCCCTGAACCCTACACCACTTCACTCCACAACCTGCAGCCTGAATTGGGTACCCTCCGTCCTCCTTTGTTCACTAATGAATTGTAATCGTGGTTATCTGTTTACTACTCTGCAGGCCATCCCCGAGTGTCATCCTCTGGCCACAAGGACTTTGTTTCTCTCAGTCATATCTGGGGCATCCAGACAAGATCTGGTCCCTGAGTGGAGGGACACGTAGCTGAGTCTGGCTGGATCCTAGCTTGGGAGAGGAACAGTGGTAGGGAAAGGTGAGCCAGGAGATAAGGCTGGCATTCCCCAGCACCTCAGAGGTTCCAGAAAGAGTTGGGATCACTTCTTCATGGCCATTCAGAAAGCTCTGGTAAGGTCTATGCTGATGTGTTATCTCCTATGTAATAAAAGGGCTGAGCGTACATTTTAGAAGGAGCCCTCTGGCTTCTTCAAGGAAGGATAGGTTTGCAAAGCTGGTAGCAGGCAGCATCTTAGAATATCCGGGCAACAGACTCTGGAGGTCAGAACCCAGGAAGGATAGAGAAAGAGATGTGCTGTTGAGTGAAGATAGGCAGGGAGACCAAATTCTAACATGGAAGTGGAAATAAGACAGGATCAAGCCCATGAGTTTACGAAAATACCTTCCATTCTCCCTCTTCCTTCAAAGTACCCCCTGAATCACCTTGGTGACATGGTCTCTTATTCTTTATTACTTTTTATTTTTTATTTGTTTTCATTTCAGATTAACATGAGGGTACAAACAATTAGGTTATAATGTTTGCATTTGTTAGGTAAAGTCCCTCTTGTAGTTGTGTCCAGGAGGTGTGCCATATACCCTTCCCTGTGCCCATTAGGGGGGTTGGGCGCACACCCATCCCCCTCCCCCCTCCGCCCTCCCCGCAACTGGAATTGAATTGAGTTTTTCTCTTGTGTGGGAGTGTGTTAGATCATCTACTGACTTCATATTAGTATGGACTACATTGGATACTTATCCATTCTTACGATAGAAGACGTTCTTTACTAAGAAGACTGTGTTTCAACTCTATCCAGGTTAATAGAAAAGATGTAAAGTCTCCATCTTTTTTTATGTGGTCTCTTTAAAACATGTCAGAAGCCAAAGGTCCAGAGTACAGCCTACGATTTCACAGCAGCTCTGCTA
This sequence comes from Perodicticus potto, assembly GCA_963574655.1. Classification (NCBI taxonomy): domain Eukaryota; kingdom Metazoa; phylum Chordata; class Mammalia; order Primates; family Lorisidae; genus Perodicticus; species Perodicticus potto. The sequence continues at coordinate 58,392 of CAUYRH010163854.1, read as the reverse complement.
GCAGATAGCCACTGGCTTCATTTTTAGCATGCGTATATTTTTGTGTATTCTGGGGGGGTTTTCTTTTCTTTTTCTTCTTTTTATTTCTCCTCCTTAAGGAAAAGGCCCTTCTCGCAGTAACTTTACAGTAGAATGCTCTAACTAATGACTTTAATCGTGTGAATATGTAGCAGACACGGACAGGACACTCCTCAGCCCATTCGTCTTATAGACCCCAGGTGGACGGGCACGAACCACAGATTCCACCCCCTCTCCTTTGGATTCCGCCCCAATTTATGACTTGGCTTACCATCGGTTGCAAAACATGTGGTTCCCCAGCTTCTTCCTGAACCTGTTTTTTCCATCTTGTCTGAAATAGCCCAGGTCTCGGGAATTGTATTGCCTCAGAGAAACTAGTGTGATTGAAAGGCTGTCTTTTGGTTATAAGTTTGGTTTTAAGAAGAAATTTACAAAGCCATTCCTTTTTTTTTTTTCTGTCCCATACCCATCTTTGCAGTTCAGAAGATAGCGTTTGATGATATTTGATCCCCAAATGCCCACGTTACGGGTTTTCTCCACATGGTCATTTAGAATCAGTATGTACTACCAAAGCAGTTAGTTACCTTGGGTGAAACCACCTCTGAGGTATGTTTGGATCTGAAATCTTTCTTACTTGTCTTGGCGTATAATGTGGCAGAAAAAAATAATTTCATTTGCTGCTAGTCTGGAGTCACTGGCCAGAAAAACATTACCATGATGAGTAATCTGTGTCTTAGTAATAGGTATTGTTGTAGAACCAAGTCTTTAGTAATTGGTAAAATGATTCAGGTGATTGAGATCCTGTATTAAGAATTTTATACATGGAAGGCAAAGCTATTGTGAAAACCAAAGAAATAAATCGAAGTAAATTTTATTCTACAGCTGAGATTGTTTTATGCAGGTTTGCTGTCTGTCACCACATCACAAAATCACACACTTAACAGTTCAAATCAGCACCCATTTGTTAGCTACAGATCTGTGGGTCAGAAGGTTGGACTCGGCATGACCGGGTTCTCTGCTCAGAGTCTTATGCGGACAAAAATCAATGTGTCATCTGGGGCCACCTTTCTTCCTGTAGGCTCTGGAGGATAATCCATGGCCACTCTCATTCAGGGTGTAGGCAGAGCTCAGCTGCTTCTTGCACTGAGACTGGGACCTCTGCATTTTTTCCAGCTGTCGACTGGTGGTTGCCCTCAGTTCCTAGAGGCTATCCACCTTCTGTATCTCCAAAGCCAGAAACATTCATGCCTATGGAATCCTTCACGTGCTTTGAATCTCTTAATTTTCCTTGACCCTCTCATCTGGACCCAGATTTAAAGCCTTGGTGTTTAGGCTACTGTCCTTATATTAAGGGCAACTAATTTGGAGCCGTAATTAATATCTACAAAATCTCTTCACACTAGTGCCCGGATTAGTGATTGACTAAATGACTGGGAGAAGCCACGTGTACTCTATGGGCTAGGAATCTTGGGTGCTAACTTAGAATTTCACCTATCGAAGACACTTGAAAAATTTTGAGCAAGGAATGGTGTCTCATGCCTGTAATCTTATCACTCTGGGAGGCCGAGGCAAGTGGATTGCTTGAGCTTAGGAGTTCAAGACCAGCCTGAGCAAGAGCAAGAACTCATCTCTAAAAAGAAACTAGCTGGCCGTGTTGACTGGAGCCTGTAGTCCCAGCTATTTGGGAGGCTGAGGCACGAGAATGACTTGAGCCCAAGATTTTGAGGTTGCTGTGAGCTGTGACACCATGACTAGACTGAGGGTGACAAAGCGAGACTGTCTCAAAAAAAACCCTAGATCTTTTTCAAGATTTTTTTTTTCAGGCAGAAATCTTAGTATAACAGAAATGGGGTACTTAAGGAAGATATAAAACATAAAGAAAGGATACTTAGGCAAAGCGCCCTACAGGCAATCTAAGATTTGATTTCACACAGACATGCCTTGAGTTGTGAGCCGCACAAGTGCTTTTGGCTGCAGAGGCAGAGACAGAACATGGCTCGTGGTCTTCAGTTAATAGCAGACAGAGCTCAAGTGCAAACATTTCATCCCTTGTACAATCTGGCTCAGCTCATTGTCTTCCTGTGCCTGTCTCCATCTAGAATGGGGTAACGTTCAAGGCTGCTTAGCAATGGAGCAGTGCTAAGTGGCTGCTCAGGTGTTAGACCTTGTGAGGCATGCAGTGGGCACCTAGCAAATGTCCCTTCCCACGTCCTTTACTCAGACAGATTTGTCAAATGGATGGGATATTTTCTCCAGCTTTCATGCTACATAAAAAGTTCTTCTGACATCTTGTTTTATTTCAAAAACCCATGCAAACACCGCCTTCTGCTCCCAATGCAGCCGTCCCGTAAGCGTATGTGAACTAGCGGTTTTGTTACTTGCCAGTCACCTCTCCACCCCAGGAATGGTTGGGTCTCGCCTTTGTTCTCACTTCCCTGACATCAGTCAGGCCAGGGTGTGCCATTCAAACTGAAAACCCCTGTTCAGTTCATGCACATGCCCAGCTTAGGCTTGGTAGACCTTGAACTTGTGGATTCCCTAAATGTTTTCACCTGCCTCTGCCCCTGGGCTGATGCCACTGGATGCGTCACATTCCCCCTCTGGACAGACAGGCCTGGTACCATGCATGGCTCTCTGTTTGATCCCTACACTTGGTCCATAGCTGCATTCCTTTGAGTCTCTCTGTACCCACTGAAAATCTTAGTTCCATTTAATGGGGGTGAAAGTGTGGGAGCCAGGAGCCATAATCACTGACCCAAGGGAAGACCACTTCCCTTGTGGTCTCATTGCTGAGCTCTTCAATGTCATAACCAAAGAGCCTGAGCCTGTCCCGGGCACAGAATTATCACATCCCCTCGTTTAGCGACGTGGAAGCTCTTTGATCAGGAGGTGACACACAACCAGTTAATTACATAAAGAGAACTCGAGCAAACTCAACAGCTTCTTCCCTGCCATGTACCACGCAGATCCCTCTGAAAAGGATTACAGATGTTCTTTTTTTTTTTTTCTTCTGATCCCTCCCCCTATCTTTCTTTGCACCCATGGCACTCTGCACTTCAAGCTAAATATAATGTATCTGATTTCCCATCATACATACTAATCAGGTTTGAAAGTTGTCTTGTGAGGCTTTAAAAAGCTAGCCAAGAGCAGTGCGATTTCTCCAAAAGGATGTCTGCAATCAAGATGATTACATAGGAAAATAAATCATAATTTATATTGCTGAAAATGTCACTTGCAAAACACTTTGACAATACTTTTCTTTCAGTCTATTTTCCTGTGTACGGGGTAAGTGCTGCCCTTCTGCAACTTTCCCCTTATTTTATTTATTTATTTATTTTTAATGCTCGGAATATCATGGGAGCTATTGCAGTTTCAGGGCGGTGTGGGGGTGGATCAGGAATACAATATCAACATAGGCGAGAGAATCCAAAGAGTCTCGATTTAGGGTTCAGGCTCTCAGGGGAGGGGGGTTGAACATGTACATACCTTTTTTTTTCTTTTCTTTTTTTCCTGTTGAAATCGAACTTAGACTTTTAGAACCAAATGACTTTCAGGAGACCATCTCTCTTCTGGCCACCTGCTTTCGCGTTGAATAAACTATATGAAATTAGCCAAGAGAACTGATTTAGAGATCTGAATCATTAATATCCTCTGACATTAAGAACAATCTTTCACTGTGTCCTGGTTGACAGATACTAAATTCACCAGTGCTGACAGTTATTATCTGTAGCGTATTGTCTAAACGGCCACCAGTTCTTCCCACTTCCCCCCACTTCTCCTTACTTGTAAAGTTGTAGACCCTCTTCTTAAAAGGTGGAGATCATTTCCCCAGCCCTTGGATTGGCATACCTCGCGGAACTTGCTTTGACCAATGGGGCATTTGCACACATGCTTCACAAGCGGCGTACCAGGAACACGCGCTTCATGTATCATTTGATTCGCCCATCCGGGGAGGGCATGGCTATCATCAGTTTACAGTGGAGGGAACTGACGATCACGGGGGTGACACCTCTGTGAACAGCAGTGTCCACAGCAGTCCCGGTGGTAATTACCATCGTAGCAACCCCCAGCGTTATCCCAGCAGAAACTCGTGTTTACCGTGTCCTTTCTGTCTGCCAGATGCAAGGCTGAAGTTCTACGTTCATTAACTGAGAACCCTAAGAGGTAGGTGCCCACATCATCCCCCTTGTTAGAAAAAGAAACAGAGACTCAGAGTAGCCCAGTGATTATCACAGGTCCCACCACGGTAAAGGCTGTGATCAGCAAAAGGCCCTTTTTTTTTTCAATTTTTTTATTTTTAGAGACAGAGTCTCACTTTGTCACCCTCAGTAGAGTGCCCTGGCGTCGCAGCTCACAGCAACCTCCAACTCCTGGGCTTAGGCGATTCTCTTGGCTCAGCCTCCCGAGTAGCTGGGACTACAGGCGTCTGCCACAACACCCGGCTATTTTTTGGTTGCAGCTTGGCTGGGGCCGGGTTTGAACCTGCCACCCTCAGTATATGGGGCTGGCGCCCTACCCACTGAGCCACGGGCACCACCCGCAAAAGGCCCTTTTTAAGCCACCATCATCTTCATATCTTTTCACAAGACTGTGCTGGGCCTTTCCTCTTCTACTGCCAGGAAGAGGGGGTTGTTTTACTCTGAAAAGTCCCCAAGCTCCTCCCAGACTGGTATATCTTTAAAGGATGCCCTTTTACTGTGTAACTGGGGCACAGGAGAACCAACTGGCTGTTCTCCACTGGCTGTGGAAAGTTCCACGGCTCCTCACTGCCTTTGTGGCTGAATTGGGCTGATGCAACTGCGCCTCCAGCTGGGGTGGTCTCAGGGAGGCCGATTACCAGGCTGAGTGACAGTGTGGCAAGCCTGCAGCTCATCCCGTGTCTAATGGGACAGAAATAAGCCCCCTACTGCCCTTGTTTTCCAGTGGCTCGTCCGGGGCTCTGCAAGGTTTATTAATCTTAGCGTATAACGGAAAATGTGTCGCCGTGCTCAATGTTGAGGCGCCGTTCGCTGCTCTGAGGAGTGTAGGCCGCAGGAGTCTTTCTCTTATTTACACACGGTGCCTGCGAGAGACACTTAGGGTAGCAGAGCGCCTGCGTCAAAATCCGTGCGGAATTCCAAAGTGTGCATGAACGCATGTGACCAGATGGTTCCAAATATGCCACTTTAACCAAAAATCATCCTCCGAGAAACTCCTCAGAAGAACATCAACTCTCTGCATAATAACTGCCTTGAGTGGCTCCGTAATTTTAGAAAATGTACGAGATACAGGATAAAGATGAGGGAAGAAAATGGTTCCTACTTATCATTATATTGTCCCTCCAAAAGCCTGAGTCGGGGGAAAAAAATCCGCCCAGTTACAAGAACCATGGCAATACTTAGACCATGGAGAATCGCTTTGAGTTATTACCCAGAAATTGCTAACCACTGCTTTCTAAGTTATATATTAAAGGAAAAAAAAAAAAGGTTTCCAACTTCTTAAGTGCCAGAAGTAAGCAGCTATTAGTTAGATGTCACAATATTAATACCAGCGTCTGTAAGTATGTTCTTAGGGTTGTTTTCTGCTTGCGTCCTTAGAGTTTTAAGGGCTATCAGTAGAAGCATCTAATAATCCTAACCTTGTCAGATTTACACCTGAGGTCTTATTATCCACTTCCACCTTAGCTGTGTAAACAGATGAATAGCCTACTTTGGATTTGCCTGGCTAGTACTTGTCACAGACCCCACACACAATGAGATTGGAGATTCCCAGCTGTCAGTCTCTCAGAATGAATGTCTCATTACTCCGGGAATCATGTGCTTCTCAGGTAAGCCTCTACTGTGGGCCAGGAGTAGTTACCTAATGGGTCACTTTGGCCCAGGAAGGCCCCTGTGTGCAAAGCATTGTTTAAAATTACAAGAAGACCTGGGGACTTTTCAAAGAGGAACCCTTTGAGTAGAAATGTGACTTCCCTTGGTAAAGATGTACTGTTTCCCAACGAGAAGAGTCAGAGAAAGAAAAGTGTTTGCCTCTTTACATTGTGATTAAAACAAACGGGTGCATTTTCCTTGCCTTAAAGCAGTGTTTTCCTTTTTTAAACCTTTCAATTTCACATCACTGTTCAAGCCCACTATTCACGTTTGAGTTTGTTTAAAATATTACCCATTTTGTTGACATTCACCTGTATGTTTTTTATAATATACTTCTTAAGGAGCAGTTGGGAAAAAGAAAAAAAGGAAAGATGGTAAAATGTTAATGATTCCTTTCCTAACCACAATTTTGTCAGCTCCGTTTTGTACATATATGATTATGAAGCAATTTGCATGAAATTTACACCTTTTCAAATTTTGAAAATTGCCTTGTTGAGAAAGAATCACTGCACTTCTCAATACCACACTGATTAATCACAGTTATACAGTAGACATAACATTTTTATTAAACTCTCAGTGAGCAGGAAAATTAGCACTTCCTGCAATAACGATACTAATTTCATTAGCGAACGTTTTCATTTGTAAAGTGCTTCTTCCTTATCTTGAGCCTTTTATCCTTTTCTTATTGACCAAAGAGAGGGCACATCTTTAGCAGCTGGTAATAAACCATATTCCTAATCCGATGTGACCTCATCGACAGGCGGCTGCCTACAGCTCATCATCTTCCTTGACCATAAATACCTATCGTACCGTACCTCTTGTCACGTGGCAGCCTTTGAGTTTCCTCTTTGAATTTCAAATGTGATAGGAGATGGTTTCCATCCTTAAGAGCTTGCAATGGGATGGTTATTGGCAAGACTAAAACTCGATGAGACTATCAGGTGGCTATAAAGAAAATACAGTGTTTTGTTGATTTCTGTTCATATAACTTTTTAATTGAATGCTTATATTAAAGGGTGGAGCAGATGAAAATACAGGAAAGATGTGTGGCCTTGTTTGCCTTTTTAGAAACTGAACTGTGCAAAAGAAAACTCAGGGGAAGCTAGTGAGGGAAGAGATAAAAACTGCTGGATTAGAGGTCTGGGGCCCACGTGTTTTTTGCATATTAAATCTCCAGTTCCTACAGCGTCTTTTTTGAAAGCTGGGGGAGGTTGACTAGTGCAACAATTATTTATTTACTGCCTTCCTCTTAGAAGCCAGTTCCTGCTCAAGGTGTTGAGGTCACAAAGGTGTGAACCCCTAGACAGACAAGGTGCCTTTGCCCGCAGCGTTCACATTGTTGGGGAGCCAGGGAGAGAAGCAAGTCAACGCCTAGGTGAGTTGCATCCTCACAGCAGTGGTGCACTTTCAGAAGCAAGCACACGTGGTGCTGGATGGAAAGGAAAGGCAGGGATGGGCCCTAGACGGATGCCGGGTGCCATCAAGGCATCCGAGGAAAGAAGAGGCTGGCACAGTGGAGACCCAGAGGCGAGTGTCTCAGGCGGCAGGAACAGAAAGTGAGAAGGCGACCCGTCCCAGCAGAGGTGACCCATTGCTAAAGAGACCGTGTTGACCAGAGGACTTGTTCATGTGCCCTTTGATTTTTAAATTGAGAATGGAGGTCTGTGTTTGAAGGGAAATATCGATCTTTTCTTTGTGTCTACGTGGGAGAGCTGTTTGTATTCAAAGTAGAAGAGAAATGGACATTTCTGAAACCCCGCTGAGTGACAGAGGGGCAGAGACAGATTCTAAATGTTAATGAGACATTCAACTGTTTCTCTATGCATCAGTTTTTAAAATGTAATTATGTAGCTTGTGAATATTATAAATACAAATTTAAGCATATTTAAATATAAGCTTATTACGTATACAAATATATGTGTCTGTAATGGCTTACAAAGGTAAATGACTTGCTTGAGGTCACACCACTGGTAGACTTGGGAGCCAAGATTAATTCCATAAGACTTTGAAATTTCTTGCTTAAAAATAATGTACACACCTATATACACATTCATGGATTGTAGTTTAATTCACTGGATGAGCTGTGCTTTAACTTCATTAATAACTCTTCCTGAGGTTTGTCTTATTTTGCCAGGTTGATATATGAATTTAAAAGGTCAGGTGACTGTCCGAGAAGTTCTGACTATCCTTGCAAAGAGTATCATACTATTGAAAATATACTCGAACTTATCAATTAGAAGGCATTGCAATTAAAACAACAATAAGAAATTTATTTCACGCTGGGCGGATTGGAAACACACGATGAAGTACTGCAAAGGTCGTGACACGCCTGTGCTCAGAAACATTCAGGGACTCCCTGTGGCCTCCTGGATCAAACCCACACTGCTCAGGTTGTCACTTGTTTTCCCACTGTACTCTCGGCCTCACTAATTGTTTGATTGTTTCATTACTTTTTTTGGTGCATACTTCTGTGGTCAGCCACCTGAGGGATGACAGGGACGCAGCGGTGAACTATGAACCCATGGCTTTCTCAGACTCACCTGCTTGCTCTCCTTCCCACACCATCTGCTCATTCTTGATCTTCACTTGTACACACTTCACAGTCTCTACTTGTGTATCGCTCACTCTTCTTGCAATGTAAATTAACACAAATTTTGAAGCTTCGTATAACATACATTTATTATTCCATGGTTTTCCATTAGTCTCTGGTTAAGTCTTAACTGGGTCTCCTTTAAGGTCTCACAAGGTTGTGTTTGGATATTGGTCGGGCTATGTCATGATCTGGTAGCTTGATTGGAGAAGACTCTACCTTTGAGATCACTTGGATTACTAGGAGATTTTATTTCCTCCTAGTGCTTTGACTCAGTGCCCTGGCTTCTTGCTGACAGTTAGCTGATGGGTAAAGGCAGCTTCCAGCTCCTAGAAGCCATCACAGTTCATTACCATCAAGCCAGCAAAAAGCTCCTGAGAGTCCATGGCTGGAAGATCTGCCTTCAAGACTATTATCTGTGTTGTCACAGATGGGAGGATTTCATTCTCTTTCACAGCAGAATACTATTCCATTGTATATATTTATTTTTTGTCCCTGAAACTGGAGGACATAATTCTAAGGAAAACGAGACAAACACAGATAGACAAATACTGTGTGATCTCCCATGTGGGATCTAAAAAAGTCAAACTCACAGAAGCAGAGTGCAGAATGGTGGTTGCCAGGTGCTGGGCAATTAGGGAAGTGGAAGATGTGGACAAAAGGCTACGATGACTTTCAGTTATTAGACGAACAAGTTCTGAGGATCTGTTGTATAGCATGAGTGGCGATGAATGTGTTCCCTTGATGTGGGTAACCTCTACATAATGTGTGTGCCGTTTTTGCCCTGTATAATGGTCTCCTGTATATAATGCACACCCACATTTTTGGCCCAAATTTTCAGCAAAAAAAAAAAATCCTTTCATTTTAATTTTTTGATTCAAATTTTTGTATATATTCAGGTACTTGTACTTTGTGTTAGAAAAGAATTTTAGCATTTTTTAACATAGAGTTCCAATTTTAACACATAAGCATGAATAAAAGAATTAAAAACATTTTTATAGATATAGAATTAGTACTACCCATGTATAATGGGCATCCTTATTTTTTTCCTTAAAAAATTTGGGAATGGGGCAGCACCTATGGCTCAGTGGGTAGGGCCACGTGTACCCAGGCTGGCAAGTTCGAACCTGTCCCGGGCCTCTAAACCAATGACAACTGCAATGAAATAATAGCCAGGCGTTGTGGCAGGTGCTTGTAGTCCTAGCTACTTGGGAGGCTGAGGCAAGAGACTCACTTAAGCCCAAGAATTTGAAGTTGTTCTGAGCTGTGATGCCATGGCACTCTACCAAGGGCAACATAGTAAAACTCTGTCTCCAAAAAAAAAAAAAAAAATTTGGACATGGCTGGGCACAGTGGCTCATGCATATAATCCTAGCACTCTGGGAGGCTAAGGCTGAATTGGATTGTTTGAGCTCAGGAGTTCTAGACCAGCCTGAGCCAGAGTGAGACCCTGTCTCTAAAATTAGCTGGATAGTGTAGCAGATCCCTGTATTCCCAGCTACTTGGGAGGCTGAGGCAAGAGGATCACTTCAGCCCAAAAGTTTGAGGTTGCTGTGAGCTCTTTGACATCATGGCACTTTACCAAGGGTGACAAAGTGAGACTCTGTCTCAACAAAAAAAAAAAGTTGAGCACAAAAGTGTGTCTTATACATGACAAATTATGGCAAATCAAATCATCCTGTTATAATGGTCAATCTTTATTTTTCATTTAACTATAGTCTTTAAAAGATGCCATTTAAAGGCTTCAAATTAAAGCCAGAAGATTTTGAAGAAGGACTTTACATATGTTAATTGTGGTCCTGAAGCCTCATTCAGTGGGATGAGAAATCACCTCTAGGCTAGTTCCATCCCCTGGAGGTGAGGGAACTGTAACATCTCCAAACTGGCTTTTTTGGTTTGTTTGTTTCCAAAAGACTGTTGTTAGTCTAGTGAAGTCTAGAGTCTCCCCAATACTGTTCAAACTAGGCATTTGGAAAAGATTTGTTTAGAGGGCACTAGACTATAATACTCTTGTATCCCCGTTGTCAGCTACCCTGAGGGTGTGATATTAATCTTACATCTGTCTAATCACGCTTTGTAGAACTCCTGAGGGTGCTCTGGAAACCTAGAGGCTTTCTGAAAGGTGTTAAACAGCGGCACTCTGAGATGAGGCCGCAGAGATGTTCCGGCCAGGTTTATTGCAAGGGGATGGTGACCCATCTGGGCAGGGCAAAGATGGCATCTGTGCTGGGGCGGGATGTGGGCAGTTAGAGACCCCTTTTATATGGGGCCCTGGGGGTGGGTGCATTCCACACCCTGTTCCACAGGCTGTCTATCAGGTTAGGGTATTTTGGCATGAACTTCTTGGGGGGTGGGGGGGTGGCTAGCCAGATCCATGTGTGTTTATCTTAGGAGGAGAGGAGGTGGAGGAGAGGGCAAAGGGTTTGTGTGTGTCTGGGTGAAGCCCCCCTAGCACTTTCTGCACCCATGGCAAGAACCCAGATGGCCTGATTTTACCCCACCCTAAGACCTTGTGTCTCCATCTTTGCTTTGCCGCTGGGGCCTTTGACCTTCTCCGTTGCCTCCCTGTAGTCATGCATTTGATAGAAACTTAGTAAGCACCTACTGTGTGCTCGATACTGTTGTAGACCATGCTATAGTTTTAAAAGCACAAGCTGAGTAATGGATAACACCCGCAAAAAGCCAGTGTGGTCTTGATTATTTTTAACACTATGTAGAACACTTGCACTAAATCAAAACACAAATAACTCCATTTACTTTTAATCTAACATAGTGAAGTTATCAACATATGATCCTCTTTACACTCCCCGATGGAGAATGCCTAGATAAATACTGCAAGGGACATTTTTAAACATGTAAAAAATCAATTTTCATAAGGTTACATCTTTTTACCTCTTTATATAAAACATGCTATATTAAAAGAGAGATTAAATTTTACTCTGCGGAGTAAAATGCAAACACAAATTCATTTTTTCATTTTCAGAGCATGCCCTGGATTATCATTTATTTATGAGGCTTTTTTTAATCTAGAATATATGGAAATCTTTTCTTGAAGCACAATATAATATTGAATTGGGAATGTTGTCTGACAGTTTCCCTCTTACAGTTGCATAGAATGATTCTCCTGTATGAATTTTTTAAGGAAACTTCAATACACTCTGCATTTGAAAGGGAAGGAATAATCACTGTAATCTCGAGGAATCTCTTTAAATGGCTTCCCTTCCAGTTCTGCTTTTCACCACCTTTTCTTCAAGAAATAATGCCTACTTGATTTCTCAGAACTCAACGAAATGTCTCCTTTTCTTTCTTTTGTTCAAAATTCATACTCCATAATTGAAGTTCGCCTCCCAACAGACACCGCTGGGTTCATCACAGAGCTGTGAAGTGACTGCCATGGGTTTCTTTGGCACATCCTTGTTTGGAGGCACTGGGCTAAAAAGGTGGGCTACTAGTACCCCTTGTGATCCATGAGGCCGAAGTTCCTTTTCAATTTCTTTGATACAGGGGCCACATAAACCTTCTGACTTGGGCCATCTTAATCTCTTCTCAAGAATCCTTCCAAGGTTTTAGCCTCCTGTGCCACCCTTCTGCTCCCTTTTATATGGCCTTTTTCATCCCATTTTCACTCTGGGTATTAATTAGCTATTGCTGTATGACCAACCACCCTCAAATGCAGTGATTGGTTACCTATAATGGCCGTGTCCACCTGTCTCATTCTGGAGCTCAGGCTCAAGGTGGAATGCTGAGTTAGGGCACTTTCTTCCAGTGGTGCAAACTGGTAGCATCCACTGTCTCCTCAGGGCTGGACTCAGACTCAGCACACTACCTTGCTTTTGCTGCCCAAAGCCAGTTCTGTGTCCAAGTCTAACCTCAGATGGAAAATTTTATACCTTCCAAGGAAGTGAGAGGATGGATAGTGAATCTTTGCTGAGTATACTTTCTGTTTAGTCTTTTGGGTTTGGTGGTGGTGACAGTGTTGGGGATATACATATATATGTTTAAGACTTTGTCCAGATTTTAGCCTCGTTCAGAATAGAACCTCCAACTTCTAGTATTTGTGCCTGAAGCTCTAGCACTTCTACCATGACTTCAAGGTGCCCTGACCCTGAGCTCCTCACTTAGCTGGCTCACCTTTTATCCATAGATTCACCAAGAGGAAAGCTCACGCAGCCTTGGGTCTCATTCCCCGCTTTGGAGCCACACCACTTAGATTTGAACTCTAACCCCTTCCACTTCCCAGCTTTGGGACCTTGAACAATTATCCTTTCTGGGCTTTGATTACTAAATAATTTAAATGGAGAAGATTATATCCTCATTCATCCTTTTCACCTTCATGAAGACATTTTAGATAATCCCTCAGCTCACCGGCCTGGAGTTCCATGTGTTAACATGCTCTTTGAACGCATCTTCCAAGTGGTCTTGGGGAAGCTGCTACTCTGCAAAGAATCTGTGGCAAGGGAATTTCAATGATATGACTTTCAATTTAGCACATGCACAGGTGAACTGGTTTGGGCTCGTGACATTGATAATTCAGTTTTAAGATTTTACTTTGACACAACATATTCAGGTATGGTTTTTCCTATCTATTGATTATATCTTTATGAACGAAGTTCTTGGAAATATCCAAGACTTCCTAATATTTTCACAAGACCATTTGTCACATAGGTCAAGATTTCAAAGGAAAAAAATACAGGACCTTTGTTCTTGTAGTCACTTCATGATATATTTGGGCAATGTCACTTTGAGCACCTGCTTCAGAACGGACTTAGATGCTGTCTGTGACCTTAACATCGGATAATGCGCACTGAGTAAGCTGTTGCTGGTGCTTTTAAGCCTTTTCGCCAATCAAAAATAAATCACTAGATTAGTCTCTTGATATTACATTTTACATTTATATGAATATGCATGCTAAGTTATATGTAACCTACATGTGTACATCAAATTTTGAAAGATAGATACATTGATAGTTGTTATGAACTGTGTGAAAGAAATTTATTCCAGCCATGGGTTGTTTGGAAAAGGATCAATATGAGGCATCAACATTATAAGTAAATGAAAGTGAATACAACCTGGTGGTTTTCGGAAAGCATGGTTTCTGTGTGGCTTCCAGAATTCCATCTCTGATACCTGGAACATGCGTTATGAGCCGCAGAATCTCTGTCTGTGAACAGGTTCACGGGTGAAGGAACATCTCCTTAAATGAATATCACCTACAATGCTGTTACAGCTTTGTGGATTGTTAATATCGCTTAAGAGCTTTCCTGCTTTTCAAAACCTCTGCTGCAAAAGAAGTAATAAGAAGGTTATTTCATACCTCCTCTACATTTGTACGTTTTTTTCTTTGCCCTTTTCATAGTTTTTTGCTGTTGTTTGTTTGTTTTTGGTTTCTTGGTTTTCTTTCTTTTTTTATGTTTGGTCTTTTATTTCTGGTTGTACTTTTCCTTCTGTTTTTATTTAGGGGAACTGGTAAAAATCCATTTAATGATTCAGTAATAATGAGGACGTTCCTGTTTGTGGGCGTTCCTTCCCTAAGCCGTGGGGGTGAAGGGGCAGGTTTTGCTTTGTTCTCAGCTCACAGCTCACTTCATCAGGGAGATAGATACTTATATCAGGTGCAGCAAAGTGTGACAGACTCTGTCGAGGGTGTGGGCGTGGAAGAAGAGGGGTGCGAGGGAGGTTGGGCAGGCTCCAAAGACGAGGTGATATCAGGTGAAGGCTATATAAACCAGTTTGATGTAAGCACTCCAAAGTGTATGTAAAATTAGTCTATTGTACCCCGTAAATGCATTAATGTTACACAGTTATGATTTAATTAAAAAAAAAAAAAAAGGCAAACAGAGTTCACCAGGTCAGTGTGAAGGTCAAAGGAAGGGAAGGATGTGGATCCATCGTAAGGAATAGAAGGCAGGGGGTAAGAAGCTGCAGGACACTAGGCTGGAGAAGGACCTCAGGACAGGTGTGGACGTGGAGGTGGTGTGACCATTAAGAAAGGGAAGCCAGCCATAAGATTCCTAAATGTCCAGGCGTGGAATTGGAAATCTGACGGGATCTCAGAGGTCATCTCCTTTCTCCATACCTCCTTATACATGACGAAAGGGGCAGAGAATGATTTGAGCCCCCACCTCTTGTAAGGAAACCAATGCCATCTCCCTTGCAAACTCGTGAGAAATACAATGAGGGAGCAACATCTTTAAATCCCTGCCAGTGCTACCTGGCGCTTGAGAAATGTTAAGTTTCTCTTCTACCTGAAATGACGCTACCTTGAAGACGCGCTGAAACCCAAGGAGTGTTTCCATTTCAGTTCACACCGCAGACTTCAGTTCTGATTATGAAGCTGCTGCTGCCCATGAGGGAGTCTCTGAACAGTGCAGTGTGTAAGGCATGGTGTGCCCGGGAGTGCTGTGTTTGCATGCCCACGTGTGATCGTGAGTTCGGTCTCAGACTGTAAGCTCTTTGAAAGCAAGGGCCACATTTGCTGCTTTCTTTGCCAACACAGGGTTTTAATCATTGCTGAGTACCCATTAGAGATTAATGGCCTCTGTGATTCCATACAAATAACACCTTTCTGGATCTGGGTTAGCTCATCAAAAACAAGGACGCCTGGCAGGTGCCCAAAGGTGTTAGCCAATTGCCCTGTCCCGAACAAATTGCCAAATGAAAGCACTGAACAAATGGCACAGAAGTAATTTCTTTAGTATAAGCAAACTTTTCTACCACATTAGCTTTATAATCCAAAAGTTCCCATATTAGTAAATTATAGCAACTTTTGTGACACTATCTAGTTTGTAGAATATATGAAGAATTTCAAGTTAAAATTCAGCTTCATGAAGAACGCAGCAGTGAAAAAATAAGGAGAAAAAGCAGTCTTCTGTGAGAAGTTTCCTAATTATTCATTTAATAATGTCATTTATGAATGCCCTCATTAGAATGAATTCTTCTCTTGATAGCTTCTGTGCCTCCTCCCATCTCAAACATACCTTGTAATTTCCTCTGGTTATATCCGCCCACCCAGGTGGTAAATCCTGGCTATAAGTCTGGTTTAGTAGATATATAAGTATATCTGTGAATTTGCCATATGACTTTAAACATTGAAAATCAACCATTAGCCACAGTAGGCTTGGTTTGGTGGTTTTACATTTTTTTTTAAAATAAAAGTATTCTTGGTTATATTCTATTGTTAATGACTTGTTTTATATCTTTAAGGTGTGGGATATAACACCATCTAATGAGTATTTTAAAAAATATTTACAATTCTGATCTTTGAGAGAAAAAAATTGCATATGGTCATTTGAATTAATTGCTAAGATGACACTACATTAATTAGATAATTAAGGGTCTTGAGCATGTGACTATTGCATTCATTGGGCTGGAAGCCAGCGTTTTCTATAGCTGAGAAAATGGGTTAGCATAATTCAAAATTCAATTGCTGTACCCTTTTTCATATGAATAGATAATGCGGAATGAGTCTTAAATCTGGATTGGAAAAACTAACAGGAACTGGTTTTATTTTAATTGAGTTTTAAAGCACTTCTAGTCCAGCTCATCATCTTTATAGTTTAACCCTTTGCTGTGGTGCCCGCCTGCCTGCTGGTCTTACCATCTCACACATTAATGGCAAAGGATCTTTCTAGATTTATGGGGAATCTCTAGGAATATGTTCCTTACCAATAAATCCCTTGCAACAGAAAACCAAAGTCTCTTTCCCTTCTGCCCCATCCTCACTGGGAATAAATGCCCCCTGGATTGAAACGTTTACACCAGTACAATTTCTAGGTGCCTTCGATCATCAAGGTTATTTGTCAGGAAAATTATCTCTTGTAACACCAGCTTCCCTACCTTTAGATGACAGGTCTTAATACAAAAGTTTTTCCCATACCAACTAGTAGTGTAAGTTGATTTCATATCCTTTTATTTTATAAAGTTTTCCTTATCAGGTTTGTCATTCTATATTTGAAATTAAAATGTGTGGTCTCAAGATGACCTTAAAGTAACTGACCCCTAAATCTAATCACTCCCATCGTCTGGGAAAATCGACAAATATGTCAGGTATAAGTTGGGGCATCAAAACATTGTTTTAAATATTTCATTTGGAGGCAAGGCAGAGATCATTGAAAGGGTTAGTCCTCTAAGAAGGAACGCCAGGTACATGAAGAGCTTCAGTTTCTCTGGTCTGTAATCTGCACTCATTATCTATGGGTTTATAGGAGCGGAAAATGTACAGTTATATGTTCTGCACGAGTGAATTATTGATTGGATTTATGGCCAGAAGAGTGTTCCTAAGTGGTCAATACATGGCCAAAGTATGTCAGGTAAAGGGAAAAAATAAAGTAAGATCTATACTTTTGATAGCAATTGCTGTTGGGTTGTGTTATGCTTGTCATTTGAGGTTATTGTTGGGTGTAGATAAAAATGTTAATTACACGAACATAGATAGGAAGTATCCACGTTTTCTTACACATAGACATTTATCTTTTCAAAAATTGTATTCTTTATATGAGCTAACATTGGCTTACCTGAATTCTCTTTTGGTGTTTAAATACATTTTAAGAATTTAGATACATTTAGCTTTATGGAAAACTCTACATGCAGTCCTTGTATCCCTAATTCCTTACTGACCAATGACAACTTCACCAAACACCACCAGTCTCTTAACTGTTGATTAGAGTCTCTGTTTTGTCATTTCCAGGGGTGATTGATAACTCTCTGCTTCACAGTAAGCTTGTTACTAGAGTTATTGCATAAGTAGAGTTATTAGAAGGGTCTTCATCACGCTGAACCAAACCATGACTCCCAGCTTCTTCCTCCATGAATCCTTATTCTGTCCCTTGACTGCAAAATGCCCTGGTAACTTGCTGACTAGGTCAGTTACAGGAAGTCCTCCTGCAGATATACAGGGAACCTACTGTGCGCCTGAGCTCTGCTACTTCTGGGGAGAAGCAAAGAAGGGCCTGGTCCCAGAGGTGTCACAGTCTCAAGCAGAGTGTCTACTGCATGTCATCACGTACTCATTAGACCCGCTGAGGTTCAGGGTCTGGGGAATGATGCAGGGATTTACACAGTACGGGTGGTTCCTATATTCTCTTCTGTGAGCAGAGCTCTTGGAGATGATGGGAGTTAGGAGAAGTGAATCTTTTGTGCTTGTGGTCTTTGTCCGTAGTCGGAGGATCTTATAATGTAAAATCATTAAGGAGAAGTGTCCTGTAATAACCTTGTCTCCAAACCCAGGCAGCTGTTTTACCTGCTGGACCAACAACTGCTTCTCTTGTTCCTCCTGAGAGGCAGAATGGCTCCAAAGGCCACCCTGGCATTTCAAGCGTAATTCTGACAATACTCAGGCTTGCTTACGTGCCAGCTCTAGAGCCTTGCCTGCTCCATGTAGCATGATCAAAAGAATTGGGAATCACTTCTATATTGACTCCATTAAGAAGAGTTTTGTTTTGTTTTATCTAACATAGAATCTCAGGTCATAAAATGAAATGTGGTTTACAGGTCTCCTGGGAAGATGTACTTGGCAGCAGCTCCTTGAGACTAGGCCTTGGAAATCAGGGTGCCACTCTCTTCCCAAGCTGGGCTTGACTCAGTGACAACATAATGCATGCAAGTGCCTTCAATGTCAAGCCTGCAGGCAGGGGAGGGGGATAGAGTGGGGAGGGTGGGTATTCAGGCCCAGGAACCCTTGCCCTGATGTGGTGGTGATAATCCAGAGTTCTGAGTTAAGTGCTTTTGACATGCAAAATCAAGAGTCAAGGGCAGAGCTGCCTTTTAAATGCACTTTGAGGAAGAGTCCACTGGAGAGGTAATAGAGCTTAGCAAAGGCTGGCTAGCATTGCATACCTGTATGGGGGAACGTTTTAGGCATCCTCCTATCACTGCTGTGTGACATTGCTGAAGGTCCCCAGCCTTCTTGCTCTCCCACAATTCAAGAGGGAGAGTGCCCTTGAAGAAATATTATCTAAGCTTTGCCATTCATCGTGGCCCAAAGGAGTTTGTCCCTTCCCTCGTGACCACAGTTTGTAATTGTGAAGTTATTTATGTGTTTATATCCTGTCTTCCACGCTGCACTGTAAGATCCAGGAAGCCCAGGACCACGTCTGTCTCGATCATTTCTCTTACCCCCAAATTAACACAAGGCCTGCTATTACCTTTATTCTCATAGTCTCTAGCTAGTACTTACTGCTATGGGCTCCATGTTAAACACTGTAAGGAGGGTTTTATTTGAATTCTTCCCAGCCACAGAGTCAAGAGTCAAATGTAGATTGGCCAAGAAGAAAGTACATGCATTTCAGCGTCCAACTTGAATCTATAACCCTAATATGCCTAATTCCCAGCGTTGGGGTTCTGCACCACATCACTTAATCTCTCTTAGTTTACATTTCCTCATCAGTAAAGCTGGAAAAATAATTCCCATCCCCTGAGTTTGCATTAAGGATTAAATACAGGGTTTATGTGTTCTAAACCCTGTACACAATGGGAGCCCATTTCAAGTGAATGGAGGTGTTATTTTTATATACATTATAAAGTTTGAGTGTTAGGCGTGCTGTTGAGTGAAACAAGCCAGGCACTTAGCAGGGTCTGTATCCCATGATACTGTTTGTGTGAAGGTCAGAAGCATCCAGGGATTCTCCAGGAAGGAGAAGTCCGATTAGTAGTGACCTTGCCAAGGGGTGGTGATCTTGAAGGGTAGGAGCGAGCCTCATGGCGTCCAGCAGCGTTCCAGATATTGATCTGGGGACATGATTACACGGGTACGTACACAAGTACAAGTTCTTCAAGGTGCTATACTCTAAAAATGTGTGTACTTCCGTGCATATGAGCAATGCCCCCCCAAATGTCTCCATTCTTTGAGAGAATTTTCCTCCAGCTTCAGTTAAAGCACACAGTGGGGGTGGGTTTCCCAACAACTAAGGTGCCTAAGGGCCGGTAGTAAAAATGCAGGGAGGCTGAGTAGTGACCACCTGGCCTGTTTCCCAATTCTGCCCAGGCCTCTGCCCCGCCGGGCCTGTTCAGAGGCATTTATGGATCTGTTACTCAAAACTGGAACTTAAAAAGAAATTCTTCAGCCATGTCCGTGTAAACTAAATATAGTGTTGGATTTACAAGACTGTGGTTCTGACCACCCCCGGGCTATTTCTGACTACAGGGACAGCTTAAATGGTGTGGCCCATAAAAAGTGATCTGCAAACTCAGGCCAAATGTTGATCTGTTTAGGGCCAGGAGGAGACCAAGCCTTGGCAGCCGTTCTCCCTGAGGTGGCATCTGAAGCTGAATGGAGACCACTGCCCCAGCCTGCAAGGGGACTGGAAATTCCTTAGCTCTCTGGCTTCTTAGTTGTGGGGTATACTCATCCAGCCTTTGAACAACTCCCCAAATCTGAATCCACTGATGGACCCCTCACCTGGACATTGGCTGACGAGGGGGACTTGGCGTTCAGTTACCAAGCCCCAGTCTCCCAGGAGGCTCCCTGTGTCCCACCTGGACTCCTTGACCCAACTAGCACCTTCTCTCAAAACATTTCACAGCATGATCTCTTTTTTTTACCTGGCTCTTCCTTGGCTCCCTCTCAGAGGCCTGGTTCCTGTCATTTCCTGTGTAGCCCGAGACTCACGTAGATTTTCAGCTCTGACGACCCACGTTGGCCTGATTCCACCGGCCCCGTGTCTCATCTTTTTGAATCTCTTATTATCTTGTTTTCTTAATCAAGGTTCAGGTCTTCCTTTCCCTCAAGAGATGTGGCTCCCCCTCCCACCAGGGAATAACTGTTCTGGGTAACCTGAGGCAAGATGAGCCTCAGTTTCCTTTTTTGCAAAATGAGGAGATGAGACTATGTTTCTCATTTCTCCTTTAGTTTTGTTTTTCTGGTTGAGCTATCTTTATGACCATAAGTACCCGCCATCTGCCAGTTGCTGTTTTTCCCATCATCTAATTTAATCCCCCAACAACCTTGCAATGTACGTTATCATCTCCACTTGAGAAAAAAAGAACATAGTGACTAGTAAAAATTAAAAGACGTACTCAGCATGGCCAAGTCAGAATCTTAACATCAGTAAGAATGAATCTTTATTAAGTGCCTAATACATGTTTGGGATTTTGCTAAATCTTTCATGTAGATAAACTCATTGCTTCTTTATCATAACCATCTGATGAAAATCTCACTATCATTTCTCTGATGCAGGGGCATTTTGATTTAGGAAGGTCAAGTAATGGGCACAAAATCATCTATCTATAATTGGTAGGGCCTTAATTTCCAACTCAGGTTTATCTGAATCCAAAGTCTTACTATTTTTACTCTTTGCTATGTTGTATACCTTCACATCCTTGACAGAAAAGTCCTTCTTCCCTTTTTAGAACCTGTAAGTTATTATCCCAAGATTTTACAGGATCCGAAGTTGAAAGTCTCTACTAAATGATGAGATAGGTAATCCAACTATTGGATAACAACATGATATAGTTAGTATTCTTTTAAAAAAATCATAACATTTCAGAGAAACCAGATAGAGAGGAGTGTAACTCTGGTAAGAATTTCTTTAAAAAAATCCAGCAACTCTCTTACAGAGTTTTATCATCATCCCATTCATAATTGATTCCAAACTTGCATGAATCTTTCAAGATAAGTGTCTTATTGATTATCCTGAAAACGAGAGACTGCTTGGCATCCTGAGATTCACTCAGCGCCCTCCCTCGATTACTGTAAACTGGGATATTGACCAGAAGACATGTCACTTTCTTTGGCATTAGACCCATTGGGGCATTTTGAGGTATTGGGTACGGGAGTGGAGGTAGTGGATTGGCCCACATAGAGAAGTTTTTGCTTAGGGCCATCACCTTGGTTTTGAGCAGTCGAATGCAGGCATTCATTGGTCAGGTATTGCATTCTTGAACTATTTTATAATCCTCATGCCAGGACTTTTCCCTGCTAAATGTGCACAGGGTCCCAGTGAATGCCAATTCATTGCTGTCAGGAAACATTAAGTTTCTTAAGTGACATCCTTTTTCTGCATGTTTACTTCTGGTTATGTAAATCAACTGGGCCTCACTCTTGGAAATGATTGGAGTGTTTACAAGAGACTTAACCTGCTCCTTTGTAGTTGTGGCAAATAGATAAAGTACAAACGTGACCCTGCAGTTGAGTTCAGCACCATGAAGCTGTGCCTGCTCCCAGGGTAGCTGGCACAGCACTGCTCAGTGGCCCCGACCTTGGCATTCCTGCTGGCAGGCCTTGTACCAGTGCAGGGAGGGTTCGTACTAGTGAGGTAAGTGGATGAATGGGGAAGTTTCCCCTGGGTAGCTCCATTGCTCCAGGTGAAGCCCTTGAAATACTCTCTTGATGACAATAGCCTCAAACTTGAACAAGTTGTAGCATTTGGCACACAGAAGGAGATCTGACTCATGATTTTTAGGTGCAGATAATGGAGATTCAGGCCATTGCATTAAATTACCAGCCTGGTATCTTGAGGCTGCCACTGATGAAGCATTTCGTTTATATCCTGCCAGGGAGGACAAGATGGGGCTACTCTGTACCCTAATGAGCTTCTCTCTCAGGAAGCTTTTGCTCAGCAGCAAAATCTGCTTTTGGGGGGAGTGCTGAAATTTATTTTTCAGGTGGCCTCATAACTTTCTTGAAGCAAGTCATGAACAGAAGTGAAACCCTCTCATTAACTAGAATCATAGAACTTAACATAAGCTACCTAGAGGGCCATTAGTTCCTTGTTTCCAGATGAGGACAGTGAAGCCATGCAGACCCTTGAGTACTTGGCTAGTGTTCCTTTCAGCATGGTGTTCTAGGTGCCTCCTAATGCCATTAACATCTACTAAGAGTATGTCACTTGTTCACTTAGCATGAGCACCTACTATGTGCTCACTGGCCAGACACGGGGCCAGGTGCTGGGCATAAAGAGCTAAATCTGGAATGGGACCTGCGTAGAAGAACAGATTTCCCTCTGCTGATGATGGCGTTAGTAGTGGTTTTGGTCATGGTGATGGTGGTAGTGAGGGTGGTGATGGTAATACTGGTAGTGGGAGTGGTAGTGGTGAGTCTGGTGGTGGTGATGGTAGTAGTAGAGATGGCAGTGGCAGTGGTAGAGAGGAAGAAAAGGAGGAAAAAGAGGAAAATCTTGACCTTCTTAGGAAGAAATGACCACTCCTTCCTCTGTTTCTTGTCTGTTCTGTTAAGCAGACACTCTGCAAAGCCTCATGCTGGGAACGTGGCTACCATACAAATGAATGAGGCTTTTACTGCATTTGACCCTGCAGCATTATTTTGATCTTGTCAGCTGCCTCTCCTGCCCTTGTACTTGTCTCCCATCCTTATACTTGTCTCTTGCCCAGTCAACTATATTTTAACACTCAAGTTTTGGTGGTGTTGAGTGTAGTATTTCTGTTGGAACCCAGGGAGGATGTAGATGGCTTTTTTTTTTTTTAGAGTTTCTTTTTATGATAAGTGCCAAGGAGGGAGCAGAGGGAGAATGGTAGTGAAAGAAAACATATATATAATAATAAACAGGCAAAAACAAAGACCTTTTCAGGCCATTCTTTATTGGTCTTCCTTGATGGGGGAATATATGGCAGCCAGGTCCCCTGATTCACCCAATTGTGGTTGATTGACAATCATTTCTGCCTGTTGGCACCCCAAAGGTTGTCAAGATCCTTTCCTCCATCCACTACCTTCACATGCCACCTCACCTTCCCTGTCCCCCTTTCCTTATCATCTCCCAGCTCCCCTGCCCACAGCATACAAGAGCCCACCTGGGCAGAACTTGCCACTCTGCAGTGCCTTGCCCATTTTGGCCTTCCCTAGGGCCCCCAGTTACTGCAGAGAAGCTATGGTAGAGAAGCGATTGCTTAAGCATTGGTTTTGGCAAGGATATAAAGATAACCCATAATTGGATGATAAAGTGCCCTGGTTTCCTGTAAAAATACAGACTTGTGAGGGTAAAAGTGGAACTTACAGTGTGTGACTCTTTACTTTCTTTTGGCTTCTCCTCAGTTAACTGTTTCATAACCTTTCTCTATTTTTTTTCTCCTTTCTGTAGAATAAGAAACATGGGCCATTAGCTGTGATGCTACTTCTTAGCTGAAAGGCAAAAAAAGATGGAAATCTCAGGAGGAAAAAGGTCTTTCCTTAAGGAGTTGGTATTTGTTAGAATTCCCCAAGAGGATTTAGCTGCTAGTGGCAGTACTTCTTCCACCCTACCCAAAGTCTGTGGTTATTCAGTAAATTTTGTGCTTCCTTTACGTGTCAGGCATTGTGATCAGCCTAGGGTTGCAGAGATAGATAAACTATATGATTCCTGTCCTTAAGGAGAGAAATGCATATAGGAAAATAGGTAGCCATGTATGGTCAACACTAGGCATTCAGGTAAGAGTTGTTGACGGAATTGTGTGTGCTGAATACTCTCCTAAGAGGAGCATTAACCTTCATACCATGTGGAAGACAGACCCAAGATGGCAGAGCTGATCCAGAATGGTCTACCCTTCAACTCTGGTACATGGGTCCTTACAAAAGTTTGGAGATACACAAAAATCAAGAAACAAAAATCTGTGTAGACAGAAGCAAATGAAGCCCTGCCAGCAACACAGATCACCCAAGTAAGTTTCAGCTTGCATGGGTGAATCAGAGAGGATGTTGTCTAATGGGTTTCTTGGAAGTGACGTAATAAACCATAACACTGTCTGTTTCAAAACTTTTGTAGTCGCCTACGTATGATTCGAGCTGCTCACTAAAGAATAAATAAAATTGTCTCAGATGGTGAAGAGGGGGAGGGTTTTTAGGGAACAGATTAGATGAGGGAAAGTGAAAGCACCAAGTGTACGTCTTGATAAATTCTAGCAGTAGGTGTTGAGGAGACACAACTGAGTTTGTGTGTTAAGGCAGAGAGAAATGTGTTGTAACTCAGTAAAATAGTTTTGAAATCTAGGACCTTTGAAGAGGGTAAGGATGGGAGGGCATGTTCAGACACTGCTTACACAGGGGAGTACAAGGTCAGGCTGTGGTAGGTTTCATTTGCAGGACCCAATTTCCAGAAGATTCTGGCGCGAGCTTCAGAGTTCTGGGATGGTTGCAGAAAAGCAGTTAAGAAGACTCTGGAGTGTAGATACCACCCATTGCTGCCCATGACACTTCACATCTGAAAATCCAACTTTGTCCCTGTGTAGAGGGGAGTGACATGGCACCTACCCATGGCAGCTGAGATGCTTTGGGCTACTTATACAAGAAACTGAATGGTATTATGAAAATGTGTGTCACCTAATCTGATATACAGGAGTAGGGCAGCTGGAGAGGTGACGTGTTGTGACCTGGCCTCACTTTTCTGAGATTCTCCATCAGCTTTTTCCTCAGTCTGAATCTCCTTTCTTCTTTATTTTTTTTTCAAGGTGGCTGCGGCTCTTCCAGAAATCATGACCAGATAGAATATTGTCAGAGGACAGATACACCTTCTCTGCTTTTATGTGTCTGTCAGGAACAAGGGACTCTTTCCTCTAAGCCTCTCAACAGACCTTTCTCCTGACCTCTCCTTGGCCAGAACAGTATGAAATGTTCATATCTAAACAGCCTATAGCTGGGCGCAGTGGCTCACACCTGTAATCCTAGCCCTCTGGAAGGCTTAGGTAGGTGGATGCTTGAGCTCAGGAGTTCAAGACCAGCCTGAGGAACAGTAATATCTCATCTCTATCTTTCTAAAAATAGAAAAACTAGCTAGGCATTGTGGCGGGTGCCTTTAGTCCCAGCTGCTTGGGAAGCTGAGGTGGGAGGGTCGGTTTGAGGTTGCTGTGAGCTAAGATGACACTGTGGTGGTCTACCCAGAGTGGCAGAGTGAGGCTCTGTCTCTATAAATAAATACACACAAACAGCCTCTAGTGAGGCATCTGGAACCACCATGATTGGAGTTAGGCCTCTGAGGGGTCTAACTTTATTTATTCATTATATAAAATAAATATCCCAGTGGCAGCTGCCACTTTAGGAAGGTCTGTCTGCACCGGTCAGCCTCACACCTTCCACTGTCTGCATTCACTCCTCTGACACTTAGCTCTAACACCCGAAGTCCAGTTTTCACACGTGGTCCTTTGCTGCCAGCCGACTGCAGTGTGAGCAGCAGATACCAAATGGAACATCGGACAGTTGGGTTTTCCATTCGGGGCAGCATCGTTTATCATCTCTGTAAGTTTCAATGAGTTAGTTGCTCAAGTTTTCCAAGGCCCAGCTTACTAAGCCATAGAATGGGAATGACCATACTCGTCTTTTCTGTTATGGGGAAACGGACTGAAATAAACTAACGTAAAGCTCCTGATCCGAAAGCTGCCTGTTAAAGATGGATGCTGAGCTGCTTCACTGGACAGGGTTGGCTGGAGCCATTTACCTGGTGCAGTGCTAGTTGGTAATAAGACCTGGAGAAGAGTTAACTGGAGAAGAGGCACTTCGTGCAGGCTGTAGGAGCTAGCTACCTCTTCCGCCTCAGTTTTCTAGAAAACAACCACTGACCGCTCACTGTACAAATGCGCTCAAGCGACTATAACCACCAGTGTTTGTAACAATGCGCCTATCGACTTCTTATTTCAATAGATATCCAGATTTATTATCCCTCAAGGTAAGCATTGATTTTACCTTTGTCTTAGTCAATATTTACCTCTGAGGTCAATATATGTGGATATTCACCTCAGCTGCAGTCAATATCCATTTCGTATTACAATATATGATGTGCATATGTGAAAATAACACCCAGGCATTAAAAAAAGTCTGGAAGTCAAGGAAGCTGCATGCAGAATGGATGTGTTTTTGTTCCCTTTTGTGCTTGTTTGTTTTTACCATTTGGAGGTCAGATTCTGTTGCACTAAATAGAAAATCTGTGCTTTCTGCTCGTTGCTGGAGTTTGGGAAAGAATAGCATTATATAAAATAAATATCCCAGCAGTCACTTAACAGTGTTGAACTAAAAATAATTTCTTGAGCGTTCCTGAATTAAAGTATAGCCGGGTGAGTATATACGTACATGCAGGTTCTAAATAGGATGAGAATGATGCATTTACATAGTCAGGACGCAGAATTGTGTGTGTGTCAGTTCTTGGATTCTCAATCAGGAGGCTGAAGCAAGAAGAAGAGGATGAGCAGGAGGTGAAGAAGGGGAGAAAGAAATATTTGGTGTTGATTCTTTTTTTAATCATCGTTACAGTCAGAGTTGGAAAATAAGGCCTGGCGTATCACAGCGGGTCGGACCCAGAGCCCAGGTGTATGAATTAGGAATTATATTTGGCTGCAACTAACAAGGACACAAGCTTGGAGATGAATTCTATTTTCTTTTCTTTGAGATAAAATCTTGCTTTGTCGCTCGCAGTAGAGTAGTGTGGCATCACAGCTCATGACAACCTCAAACTCTTGGGCTCAGCGATCCTCTTGCCTCAGCCTCCCAAGTAGGTGGGACTACAGGTGCCTGCTACAACGCCTCGCTATTGTTAGAGATGAGGGTGTCTCACTTTTGCTCAGGCTGGTCTTAAACTCCTGAGCTCAGGCAATCCACCTGCCTCAGCCTCCCAGAGTATTGGGATTATAGGCATGAGCCACCGTGCCAGGCCCCATGGAGGTGAGCTGTCACACCTAAGAGAATAGAAATAAAGCACCCAGGCTGGCATAGTGTCTCCGTAGTCATCAGTGATCTTGTCCCCTTCCTCTTTCCATTCTGTGACACTGCCTTCGTCCTCTAGGTAACCTACTGGACTAGCCTCAAATCACTGGGCAGCAGGAAGGTGAAAAGATGGAATAGATACCCACCTCTTC
Source organism: Perodicticus potto (assembly GCA_963574655.1). Lineage (NCBI taxonomy): Eukaryota > Metazoa > Chordata > Mammalia > Primates > Lorisidae > Perodicticus > Perodicticus potto. Next base: position 31,170 of record CAUYRH010163854.1, on the reverse strand, counting down.
CCTTCCAGAAGGGCCTTGAAGAGCCTCCTCCACACTCCCACTTCCCTCTCGGGGGTCACAGGTTAGCTTTTATATAACAGAAGGCTGCCAGGGAGGTAAGAAGTACAGCCTTCACTTTTGGCCCCTTGTACCTGAGTAGATACCGAAGCTCTGTAGCCTACGAAAAAAAGGAAAATGAATTTGTGGGACCCATTGGGAGTTGGCACTGAGGCAGGCCTCACTGCCCCACCTTACTTTCCCCCGGACCATACTTGGATAGTTGTGCAGATCAGTTGGTTTTTTAATTGTTGCAACTACGGTTTTGTCTATATCTTTCCCCATCACACTTGTACCATTCCCAATACCCCATTTGCCTTTGGGATGCACTTATTTTCCTCCCCATGATGGACATGGGACTGTGGATCACAAAGTCACACCCACTTCCACCATCTGTAGAGGTGGGCTGGTGACCCAGGGCTGACCACTCACAGTCCCCAACGCTTGCCCACAGCACTGGAAGGAGGGAGCATATATTAAACCAGGACGCTCTGAGTCCTTCTGGGGACTTCGCTGCTACAGGTGATGGGGAGGCTTTTGCATCCCTTCACCCTACAGCTGAGCCACAGATTCCACAGCCCCGTGGCATCTCCCCAGGATATACCAAGGAGAGCTGTCAGTTGCAGGAAAAAATGAGATGGACACGCAGGCATCTGAGGGGAGCAGAGATGAAGCAGAGATGAGGCCAGCAAGGTTGAAAGCTCAGGACATCCTAGGAGCCCTGGAGTCAGTTGGCCCATGCATTTTCAAGCTGCAAACAAACCAAAATGGTGTATGGGTTACTTCCTGTAGCAACTGGAACAGCAGTTGGATGACCTTAGTTTGCATGAGTCCCACCACCACCAGATCCAGCTTGTGTCATCAGAAACACTGCATCAGGCCCAATTTCTTTTCCCACCAAATGGGAAAATAGTGTGAGGATATTGATACCTCACAATGTTTATGATGTCCCCAGCAAGAGCCTTTATAAAGTCACTTCTCAACTTCTCCTTCCCCTAGCTTATGAATGCCCATCCTTTAACCTGTCCTCAGCTTTATCTCTTGGAATCCTCCGGGCCTTTTTAACCCCCTGTATGAAGCAACCTACGTAAGTGTGTACATCCATTTGTATTACCCTATGCAGCGTTGCAAAGTCAGTTCCTGAGATTTCCCTAGACCCTTGTTTTCAGCAGTGCTCTAACGCTGCAAAACCCAAAGCAGTTTATATTTTTGCATTTGCTGCAACAAAATCTGACCTCTCTCTGCACATGTGTATTACCTGGCTCTTGATAAAGAAGGCTGAGAATGGGCCCAAAGTTGTATTGTTATCTCTTGGTTTGTTTGAGACACCCGGCACACAGGTTACTCCCACCATCCTGTCTGCCATGGTGCAGAACCCATAAGAAAAGTCCAAATAATTCAGCTTCCTGCAACCGATTGTTTTCAGGTGACATAACAGCATTTCCAGCTTCCTGCCTGGTGGGTTCCAGAAGGGGCTGATCTTCTTGGTACATTTCTGTATTCTACATTTGAAGGACCCTCAGGTGTCATGTGGGCAGCTTGGGATCTCATAGGTTGTCACAAGCACATCTGGCTCCTTTGTCCCCTTTTGTAACTCATAAGCTACCTCCAACTTGGCAGGTATCTAAGTTTTTATTTATTTATTTAGCATTCAAAGAACTGTATAGCCTCGGTCCCTTGGGACGTAAATTAAAGCAATTTCATTTTCATGGTTTCTCTGTTTCAAATCCCTCATTGTTTATTTAAATAGCAGCCAATGCATATTGCAAGTAAAGAATTACAATTAAGAGAACCAGAAGGGTAGGTCTCTCAGGGAAGCAGCGATTTCCTCTCACAGAAACCCCAGCCGTTCTGGGGAAGGCTTGTAGAAACGGGACCCGGCCCATGGACCCAGAGTTGTTTGGGGCAAGAATGCTATGTCAAGATGCTGGGGACCCCGGCTGGCTGCCGCCACGCAGATGGCGCTGCCACCATGGAGGCACGTGCAGGAGAAGACATTGCAAACCTTGCAAAAGCAGCTGCTGAGGTTGGGTAGACACGTCCTTCATTACCTATGGCTGCTGCCAACATAGATTGGAGTCAGATAACATACTCCCAGCAGAAGGTCCCCTGGTCATGAGATGAGGGAAGTGGAAGGGCAGTAGCAATGGGAAAGGCTTTCTATCCTCTTTCCTGAAACTGGAACCAAAGCTTGCCTTTCCTTGTGCCTATCTTAGGGTCTCCCCATTGTTTTAATCTTCCCAGCTGGCAGCCATAGGCTCCTGTCTCCCTCTAGCATGTGATATGCAACTTCGTGTGGGACCATACATGGATCAAGGTCACGCCACGTCTTTGCAACAGACACGCTCACTCATGACTTCACATGGCCGTGTACAAGGCCACATGTCTCAACCTCTGCCTCTGCTTTCCCCATGTACCTGTCAGAGGTAAACACTGTCCTTAAGACAGAGCAAGCAGAACCCCCTGCCTTCCGGTTGACCAGGGAGCATGTCGTGATGTGTGGCATGGCTGCTGTCCGAACCCCATACTCAACACAGGTGTACCCTGTGTAATGACCAAATCAGGGTAGTTAGCACATCCACCCTCTCAAGCATTGATCATTTCTTTGTGGTGAGAACGTTCGAAATCCTCTCTTCCAGCTAGTTTGAAATATGCGATGCATTATTGTTGACTATATTCACCTGGCTGTGCAATAGGCCATGAGGATTTATTCCTCCTATCAAAAGTATCAACAAAAAAAGAAAATGAAAATAGAGAAAGGAAACCTGGACTCAGAAAGGAAAGAGAGAAGGAAAGAACCTCAGCGTTCCAAGGGAGCGATATGTAGACTCAGCTTGGGAAGAGTAGTAAATGGTAGGAATATGCATCATACTGCGTTCTTTGTTCCCTCTCCTTATATTTTGTATATTCCAATTTTCTATAATCACATAGTACACACAATAGGCTTCACTTTTTAATGTAAAAGTAGAATATAAAACAAAAGATGATATTTAGCATCTCCTTGGAGAGTTGAATACTTGAGATTCACCACCTTGATTTGTTCATTTGATAAACACAGTAGAACCTCCATAGTTGACCAGTTCCCTACACTGACCATCTCCTTAAGTTGACCTAATTTGCATAGAGCAGATATGCACGGTGACATGTCAGCAGAGCAGGCCTGGTTCCTTATGCTGACCACTTCTGCATGTTGACCAGTTTGTTACAGGCCCTTGAGTGGTCAACTTACAGAGATTCTACTCTGTGTTTTGAGGTTGTTCTTGGCCAGGCTCTTTGCTGGGCCTGGGTCTGCAGGGGTTACCTGTCAAGGTCTTGGGCCTTCAAGGTCAAGGATGTATAATGTGGTGGAGAAGGTGCACATTAGTTAACGCGTAATCAAGGTTATGGAGGGATGCCATGGAGTGCTATGGAAACCCACAACAGGGGCAGACAGCCTCAGCTGAGCCCATCAAGGGCACTAAGGTGGCTTTTAAGAACAAAGTTGGTGGGGACGTGAAGGATGCTTAGGACCAGCCAGCTGAGATGCAGGAGACCCAGACTAATAGCACTTGCTCATGTCAAGACCCATTACGGGGAAAAAGCATGGGCCGTGTCATTAGAGGGATTCAGTGAAGAAGTAAACAGAGCCTAGTGGGAAGGAAGATGAATGCTATTTCACTGGGTGAATGAAGGAGGCCTGGTGAGTGCATGTCCTTGAAAAGAAAATCACAGGGATTCAGCTGCTCAGCTGTTTGTACTCTGATCTCAGCAATGATGAGGGTTGTCTTTGAGGGGTGGGGATCACACACACACACACACACACACACACACACATAGACACCCGCCCTGCGCCTTCCTCGGTAAACATACATTCTAAGTAATAACCATGTTCTGGCTATACAGATGAAGTTCAGACAAACCCCTTGATTCCCCAGCATGCCATCCCATTCCCACTTGACTGCTGCTGCCCCCTTCTCTTCTGCAGGGAGGTTCCAGAGCAGCCAAGTGGGTCTAGATGGTTATAATCTCGAAGCTACTGTCTGTGGAAACTGCTCCTGACTTAATGGTTTGTTTATTTTAATCCATGCAGGCCTTTATAGAGGTAAAACAGCTTAGCAAGCACTTGGTAGGGTAGGTCCAAAGTCCCCATGAACTCTTGTGACAGGCATAGGACCTGTTTTCACTGCTTTCTCAATAGCAATAGTGCCTACTGTGGCTTGCTTCGGCTTGCTTTATTTATTTATTTTTCTTTCCTCTCTCATGCTTTTATGCTTTCTAAACCCGTAAGTTGTGGTTTCCTACTGATTGTCTGTAGCATGACTTAATAATCAATACATGTTTAATAGGAATCATAATATATGAGTTTATAATATATGTATTTTCCATGAATATACTGAATGTTTGCCTACTGTGTGCCAGGTGAGTCCTTGAGGCCAAATCCATGCTGATTTGTGCCCCGGGGTTCTGTGGTTGCTTTCTACACTTGCCCATCCTTTTGCAGGTGATGTTTGCCTGCATTAGTTGGGGAAGGGGGGAGCTTTATGCTGTGCTGTTTTCTGAGCAAGGGTCCACCTTCAAGCATCTGTAACCCCCACCCCACCATGCACACAGCTGGCTTCTTTCACAAACAATGCTGGTGACCTGCTTTAAGAAAAGTTGAAGAGTCGACAGTTAGATTTTTCTGGAAACCTTCAAATTAACCTCATTAGGCTTGCTTTATTTATTTATTTTTCTTTCCTCTCTCATGTTTTTATGCTTTCTAAACCCATAAGTTGTGGTTTCCTACTGATCGTCTGTAGCATGACTTAATAGTCAATACATGTTTAATAGGAATCATAATATATGAGTTTATAATACATATATTTTCCATGAATATACTGAATGTTTGCCAAGCTCTCCCCTCCCTTTTTTTTTCTTTTTTAAATTCAGAAATTTCTAGTTGTGTTTATTCCCCTCGTCAGCATTCTTTATCATATCAAAGCCTTTTCAGACACTGTAAAACTACTGAGTTATGTTTGGGTCATGTTTTGCGGTATGCCCTTTAATACTGTAGCTTTAGAAATGCAATTTTCAGCCTCTGCTTATTAGAATATGATAAAGTATTCCTGGTCTATGTCCAGCTCCACTAATCTCCAGACTGCGCTTCATGAATTAAGCATGAAGATTTTTAGTCAATGTGCTTTCAAAGACCAATGTTTAGGGAATCGTGGATTTTCTACAAGCTGAGGGAGAAATCTATAATAGGAGGGACTGATTTTCAAACATCATATTCTCAAGAAGAAATGACCAGTTCTGGCCCAGAAACAGAAAACATGTCACTATCGGAATATTCTAGAACCAGTGAAAACCACATTGTGCTGTTCGGTTTATTAAAGGGACGGTGTTTTAAGACTGTCTGTCATGGGGGAGGATTTCAAATGACTGCTTATTTTGGAAAGCTCGCGTAGATTGGGTTCAAATCGAGAGGGGAATGCAAATTGAATTTATAAGGTATCATTAACTTCTCTCTCTTCTTGCTCCCCCGCCCCCTTGTGCATTTTGGTTCATTTTGCTCTGAATTCAGGGAATAGCCAGAGATCTCTCAGCAGGGTGAGAGAACTCACCTGGGGGAGAAGCTCTGGGGACCCACGCGTACCTTAACTAGGGCATGCGAGACGTCAGGGTGACTCCTGGTTTGGAGCATTTTATGGCAACTGGCAAGCAAACATTTTGGAAAGAAGTCTTCTTTCAAAAATCACAGTAGTAGATGCAGTGGGTGAGATCCCCACTGCAAAGGTAGTTACTATCCCAGTGACCCCGAAAATACCTGGGACGGGAACTGGGAACATTTTCATCTGGGTCAGCCCCAGGAGGAGTGATTTTCAACCCACGTGTGCTGCAAGAGGATCTTAGGTATGCTGCAAAAATTTTTAAAGATTGTTAATTAAATTATTTTTGAGGCGTTCAGAGCACAGTGAGTATCTTTTTTTTTTCTTCTTAACTCTTTTATTTTTGATCCACATCATTCAAGTGTGCCGCAGAAGTCTAACTCCAGGTTCAAGTGTGCCGTGAGATTAAGAAAAGGTTGGAAAGTGCTGCCCTAGAGTCTCGGCGTCTGTGCTGGCTGAGGCCTTCTCTGGCCCCCCCTGTTCAGTATCACGTGCCGCTTAGCGAGCATCTCCTCTGTGCTCAGGACTGCACTAAGCTTATGACACCAGTAGTTCACTCAAATCCCCATTTCTTAACAGGGAAACTGAGGCACAGGGCGTTTCAGTGACTTACTTAGGCAACTAGCAGGTGGCAGAGTCACTGAGGCCCGTGACTTGTTGGACGCCTGTATCTGAAGAACCCAATGACATTTTGAGGCTTATGGAATTCGTTCCTTTTCTGGGAGATAGCAGATAAGAATCTGGGCACCGACTGAAGCTGCTCTCAGCTAGACTCCAGTGGGTGCTGAGAGAGGCTGTTTCCCCCTCCTCCAATTCCAGGATCAGGACAGAGATATCGGTCATCTCCAATAAGGGGGCCGCTTCTTGAACATTTTCCTTTTGAGGAAGACTGGGAAATCTCGACTCTTCTAGCTTTACCTGTGAACCTCTATGGGATCTCTCTGGGGCTTTAAATTAATCAGTCAATCCGCAGACATCGAACTGCCTCTCTAGCTCAGGCTTGAGATTCTACAAAGTGTTTTAGATGGAAGGAAATCGAGGGGCTGACCACCCTGCCCCCACCATAGCCCAAGGCTGCCGGCCTCAGACTGGCAGTTTTAACTAAGCTGGCCCTGTGGACACGGCCTCAGGAGGGGAACATGCCTCTCATTTCTGGGCCTTCTTTACTCATTCCTGACATAAATTTAGGAGAAATGCGTGAAATCCCACCCTGCCAGTTATTTACCATTGGGTCTTGAGTCTCAGTGCAACCCTTAAAGAGATCCGTGAACAAGGGGCTTGTCCCCAGTCCCTCTGGGGTTCAGAAGTTGCCTGGGGGCGAGGGAGGCAGGGAGGAGAAGTGTTGCCCCAAAGTGAATGGAGGTGCTGAAGAGAGTTTTAGTGCGTCTTGCCAACGTGCTCTGGGGGTGATATCTGTCTTGGGAAAGGACAGCCCTCTCCGTGATGGTGGCTGAACCATAGCCTTTTTTGAACTCAAAAGTGCCTGTGGAGATCACCCATAGTTAACTTCCATGTGAGAAGTGGGCCAGGTAGAGACTCAGAATCCCTGAGGGGGAGCCCCAAATAAAGAACCCCTTTTCACTGCTAAGGTTTTCTCTCTCTTTTGTTTTTCCAGAAGTACAGGAGAGAGAGGGGTCATTTTGAAAGAAAAACGAGGACTTGGATTTTTTGTGGCATCATCTCTATTTTAAATATCAGTTATTGATGTCCTTTTTCTCCCCAGCCTCCTCCGTGGGTTAAGCATCCAGGCCGGCAGTGTGGCAGGCAGGGGCTGGGTGCCAGCACGAGGCTTCCCCCGGGGAGCAGCGTCCTCGTTTTGTGGCTCTGTGGTCCAGACAGCTGACGGAGCTGTCTGTTGACCACAAGCTAGCCCAGGCAAGGGCTGAGAATAGAATCTTCTGGATTCATCAGTGAACACAGGTAGCTGATGAAACTGCCCCAGAACAATGGCAGGACAATAGGATGGTAAAAATTAAGTTCTAAAGGTCACTGAAAGAATTCTAGATCTAACTGCTCTGAACAGCCACCTCTGGAGTGTTCAGTCCTAGAACAGACCCAGAGGTCACTGTGGGGGAGACTCAGGCCTGGAAGCCTCCACCCAAGGTGGCAGGAAGAAGCCTGTATGACTCGCAGCCATCTCAGTCATACCAGGGGCATCTGTAGCTTGGGGTGCACCTGGGAACGGCTTCTACCATCCTTCCCTTACTATGAGAAACATGGCCACACATTCAATCTCATTTGATTTCCAAGAAATAGCTGCAAAGAAGGGGATGGGAGTACCCTGATTTTACAGAGGAGGTCTCCAGGACTCATAAGGTGTGAGTGGCAGCTTGGTCCCAGGGCTCCCCGCATGGCAGGGATGGAGGGGCACGTCCAGGTCGGCCTCTCTCCAACTCCAAACGGAGTTTGACATCACCAGAAACTTTTTCTTCTTCCTCCTCTTCCTCTTCTCCTGCCTCGTTTTATTCCCTTTGAAGGAGGTCAGGCCCCTCTTTGCCTCTTTGGGTGTTTGCAAAAGGAAAGTTGCAAACTCTGGGTGCCGTGGACAGTGGGAGGCAGATTCAGGGGACACACCAGATCTTGGAAGGAAAGACAGGAGAGGTTCGGGGTGAGTGCCACCTTCGGTGACTGGGAACTGCCCAGCAGAGAGCAGAAAAACCAGTAAAGAGAACAGAATATCTTATCTCTCAGCAATTACCCACACTCTCTCCCATCTCCATTTGCCAAATTGTAAGTTCTTTTTATATAAGCACTTTGGTGTAAAATATATACTTTCTAATGTAAATCAGGAAGCTATTAATACCGTAATAAGAACCCGGTGGTATATGAATTGATGGAAATTGTAGAGAGGAACATTCATAATCAGTAGTCTTTTCTTTGGAAGGAACAAAGGATTAACTTAGGGAGACATTGTTAGCAGGCTCTTTCAATGATTTTCTCCGTGGAAGAGTAGAGAAAGGTGAAATTCCAGCTGGGAATATCAGACTATGCAGATCTCCACTCAGGGTTATTCAGCTCTGTTTAAACTGCTGAGCTGCGCTGTGTCTTATTATCCAATTGTTTTATTAGCGAGATCATCGCGGGTTTCATTTTGCTTTAGTAATAGTGCCGTGTCTGTCTAACAATAAATTACAGAGTCAGGCAGACAATGGTTTTGTCTTTGGGATACAATGAAATATCTTATTAAAATGCGGACTTCCTCAGGTTCCTGAAATTTGAGTCTTATTTTAAAATGATTCCCCTGGGTTTAATACACTGTTGCGAACTAATCACACTAACAGAATCACTCTTTTGCCGGAGCACAGAGGGCCGTGGGAGTTAACCTGTGTCTTTACTATTTCCCCATTCATATTTTATCCTCAAGTTCTCTTCCGAATAGATCTTCTTGGCTCGACAACAAAAGGTGCTGTTCCTGCAGCAGTCATCCCTTTGCACACAAAAGACAAATCAAGAAGGAAAGCAACCATATCTTCCCAGGGTTTCCAAGCAGACCTTCTGTTCCGATCATTGTCATGCTAATAGTGAAAATAATGGTAAATCATAGTTCAGTGAATAGTGAAAATAATAATAAATCATAGTTCTTTAATGATCAATTTCCTGGGTGCTGTGCACAGTGGTTTTCGTGGTTTCTCTAGCCGGATGCCACTTAAGCCTTCAAGGAGTACTATTCTCTCCATTTTACTGGTCAGAAGATTGAGGGTGAGTGAAATTAAATTTCCCCCAAGTCAGGTAGCTCGGTCAGTGCTAATACTGAGATCCAACCTCTGCTGTCTAGTCTGCGTAACTTTCTACTTGCCACTGATGATTCATTTCTTTTCTCTTTTTTATTTATTGTTATTATTCTTACATTTATTTATTTATTCATTCATTCATTCATTCATTTATTTTGTGAGAGACCAGAGTCTCACTCTGTTGCCCTGGGTAGAGTGCTGTGGCGTTACAGCTCACAGCAACCTCAAACTCTTTGGGTTCAAGCGATCCTCTTGCCTCAGCCTCTCGAGTAGCTGGGATTACAAGTGCCTGCCACAATGTCCAGCTAGTTTTTCTATTTTTAGTAGAGATGGGGTTTTGCTCTTGCTCAGGCTGGTCTTGAACTGCTAAGCTCAAGAGATCCACCCACCTTGGCCTCCTGGAGTGCTGGGATTACAAGTGGGAGCTGCTGTGCCCGGCCTTCATTTTTTTCTCATCTCTCTGATTAGAACCCCTCTCTGTTTTTGAATTCAGCAAGATTTAATAGTCTTTACCTTGCTGGTATTTCAGAAATTGTAGGTAGGGTGGAGGTGAACACAGTCAGATTATTTTCTTCGTTTTTCTTGTTTGTTTGCTGTTTATCAAGGCCCTCCTCCTAGGCCAGGCTCTGTGCTGTGTGTTTTGAGCACATCACTTTCTCACAGCCTCTCTGCCACACCGAGAGAAGTGCCATTATTATTTCCATCGCACAGATGAGGCATCAGAAGCTCAGAGTTGAAGTCACCAGCTGGTGACTGGGGGAGCCTGGATGCCAGCTCAGCCCTGTCTCACCCCAAAGCCTGTCCTCTCACCAGCCTCCCCTGCTTCATAGAAATTCCACCCTGGTCGTCAGGAAAGAGCCTCCATCTGGTGAACACAGAAAACTATATGCATTTTAAAAAAATGTTTATATCCTGCCCTGAAGTTGAAAGGGAACACTTTGCTGTTTATCTGGTTGGACCCAGCAGGGATGTGATGGGGACAGACAAGTGACCAACCACCCTCCATCTGCCTGAACACCAGTAGACACCCTCAAAAATTAGAAGGTGAATTTTGAAGGCACAAATTCAGATGCGTGTGGGTAGACTCAAAATATTTCCTTCCCATGTGCTCCAAAGGGTGTAATCAGTGTTTTCGCTGCCACATTGGCACCTTTGTGGTCCCCTCTCCTGTCTGTCCTCTTCTGCCCGACCCCACTGGCCCTCAGGAACAATTTATTCAGCGGATGTCCGGGCGTGAGTGTGGCAAACATTCATGGGGTCTCTGTGTGCCAAGCATGGAGCTGGAAGAGGGCACAGATGAGCAGGAAGGGCTGTCGTCTGTCAAATCCCAGAGGCCCACTGAGGACAAAGTTTTCAACCAGTCTGTTATAAAATGGGAAAAATGCTCTATTTGGCTAGCACAATATTATTAGAAAACAGTGAGTTTTTCATAAACTACATAGTATCAACTTTTAACTGTTTATTTTAGGGTTGTATCCTTTATCTTTTTTCCCCACTGTTAAATCTGTTCCTTTAATAAAGATGATTAAAAATGATCTCCCATCCTTTCCTCCCTCCCTCCCTCCCTTCTTTTCTTTCTTTTTTTAATGTTCTCTGATTTTGTTTTCTTTTTAAAGTCCATCATTGGCAAAAAGTTGGCAACAAGCCTGGATACTTTTTTTGTTCTTTTTAATTTCTCTAGACCTTGAACTCTAGAGTCTAGGAATGCCTAATGTCTGCGGTGTGCGCGTCTCTCCGAGGAGCTGGCCGATTCATGCTAGTTGATACTTTGTCGTTCCCTGGTTATTTTTTACATGTTTGCCTTGCCTCTTCAGCCTCTTTCACTCTGTCATCCTCAAGGTGTGTCTAACTCAGGCGTACTGGAGGTGATCAATACTTGGCGATTTCCCTTCTTAGCCCTAAAAAAAAAAAAGCAGGTGCAAAACACAAAGGCAGGGCTCATGTCAGGGAAACCTTTGCTTTTCTGTTCCCAGTGGAAAGGAGATCTCTAGATCTCCAGACAGCCCCTTTTCCCCTTTTCCTTGGCTCTTATAAAAAGAGTAGCCTGTTTTCTAACAATACTGTGGTAACCCAAGAGCCTGGTATATGCCCAGAGTTTAAAAATCACTCCCCACACCTCTCCTTTCTAGAGCAACCTTATTAACAGCTCCTAATTTTGAAATTCATGTTAACCAGGCTCGGTCTGCTGTGCTTAGAAGCACACTTCTCTTTGCAGTTTTCCTGAATGTTCACAGCAGATGCAAATACCCATCTCTCTTCCCTCTTCATCAAAGGGACAAGAAGAAGCTCTGATGGAGCCACACAGAGGCGCTTGGAGGTTAAATCAAACCCTCCTCCTGGTGCCCTGGGCTTGTTTGTTTGCTGATCTTCTTTGTCTCCAGAGCCCAGATTTGGCCCTGTAATGTACAAGTTCAAATGCGTCTGAGTGGGGAAGAAGCAGAAACAGGCATGTTTCTAATGGACTCAGCTTCTGATCATTGAATGGGCAGTTTTAGCTTTAGCTGCTCAGATGGCTATTGTCTAAATATATCCCAGTTAGGAGACGCATTCTGCTAAGAGCGTATCTCCCCAAATTAAGCACATCGTTTGCATTATTCCTAGAATTTGTGGTTATTAGAGAAGTAATCCACAACTAGTCAGCGCACTTTCTCTCCCTCAGTCAAAATTTACTGCTGGGCTATTATTAAAACTTAAACAGTGTAATTAACAGAAAAACAAATCATTCTTTTCAAGAGAAATCTGGCTGTATTGGTAGTCTTCTTTATTTTGTTCAAGCATTTAAAAAGTTTGGTGCATTTAAAATTTTGTGTAGTTTTTAGATTGCTTTTCACTTTTACATAATGGGTGCTCTCTACCATTGATAGAGAGGTATAAAGGAGATGGTTACTCTGTTAACTCTTGGGGACAATTTGAATGGGGGGCTATGTCTTTTTCACAAGTTGATTATCAAGAAAGAAAGAGAAAGACAAAAAGAGAGAGAGAAAGAAAGTAGAGGGGAAAAAAGGAGGAAGAGAGGCAGGGAAGGAGGGAGGGGAAGGAAGAGAAAGGAGGGGAAAAAGGACAGAAAAGGACGTCCGATGCCCTACTCTGCTATGTTAGGGAATTTCTAGTATCCTTCATGTGAGCTCCACTGAATGAGCAAATCCTGTTGACCTCTCAGCTTAAAAGAGACAAAAACTATGCTAGATTCCAAAGGGGAAAGGAGAAAAGAGGGAGGTGAAAATGAGCAGCAACTAAATTGAACCTATGAACGGACCCAGACAAACATGAAGCCAGTCCGATTAGGGAAAGTGAAGGAGCATTTCCCCCAGAACCTAAGATTTTTTTTTTTTTTTTAAGTAGGGGACGCTATTGTCATTCAGAAAGCCTGGAGGCTGTTCTGAAAACAGGCAACAATCCATAGCCCACTTGTTGAGGATAAGTGAATTAGCCTGTGCTGGAGTACCTTGAGTGAGCAGGGTGTGCTGGGGAGAAAAGACCTTTGGAAGGATTGTCTTTATCTGCCCACAGCGGTGCACATTGCTGATTAATTATGTGCAGTGATCATTTTTGTGTGTGTGCAGGGCTAATGGGCAGACTCCGTTTTTGTTTTTGTCTGTCTACCCATGACCTGGCGAACTGAATAGAGTTCTCTCAACTTCTCAAAACAATCCCAGTGGTGGCAAATGGATGGCGGAAGAGCAGCAAGAAAGGGGGTGATGTTGATGGAATGAAAAGTTCCTTTTATTAGTTAGTTAAAATATAAAATGATAAAATATATAGTAGATGAGCCTTTACTCGAATGCTTACTATTTTAATAAAACAATATAAACCATGTTAATAAAATGTCCTATATTATATAATACAATTTTTGATAAGCCACATTAAATATATGAAATACAGTTATAAGAATAGTGAGTCTATAAATGAAATACACTCTCCCCTTTTGTTTCTAAGTTTGGAAACAAAAATAATTTTGAAAGTTGTAAGCTTATCTTTGGATATATTTGTATGGCTTTAAAATATTTTGTATGGCTGTGAATGTTTTTTCATGGATGTGAATATTTTTTCACGGATAAGGGCTGTAGTCTAGCAAGGCCTTACCCCTGGAGCCCAGGGAAGGGTCTTAAGAGTGAAATACAGTTATAAGAATAGTGAGTCTATAAATGAAATACACTCTCCCCTTTTGTTTCTAAGTTTGGAAATAAAAATAATTTTGAAAGTTGTAAGCTTATCTTTGGATATATTTGTATGGCTTTAAAATATTTTGTATGGCTGTGAATGTTTTTTCATGGAC
>CAUYRH010163854.1:0-12500 GCA_963574655.1 Perodicticus potto | reverse complement strand
CTTTAAAAAATCTTCTATAAGCAAGTAGGATGTTTGTTGTAGTCATTTGAGCTGTTGTAACAAAATGCCTTAGACTGGGTGGGAGGTAAACAAGAGAAACTTATTTCTCACCGTCCCGGAGGCTGGGACGTCCAAGATCAGGGCACATGCAGATTCGGTGTGTGGTGATGGTTGCTTTCTGCTCTGTTGACGTTCATCTTCATGCTATTTCCTGACATGGTGGGCAAGTTGAGGCACCTCCCTCAGGGCTCTTTTATAGGTGCAGCAACCCCACTCATGACAACCCAATCACCTCCCAGAGACCCCACCTTCTAATACTATTAACTTAGGGGGTTAGGATTTCAACATACACGTTTTGGAGGAGATAAACATCTAGACCATAATAACGTTTCATAATGTTTACTTTAACAAGAGACCAATTTAGGATAGTGGGTGTGATCTGAGAAGAGACAAAACCCAGCCTCATGACAAGGCTGCCCTGCCAGATAAATGGCATGATCATTTTGTTCCGTTCTCCAAGTCCAGTGGTCAGTTGAGTTTCAACAAAGGTTCAGATCTGTGGCTTTGCAGATTCTCCCAGTTAGTTCATGAAATTGATCAATCATGATCCTCGGTGCGGCACTGGGGTCAACACAGGGGGCACGTGCGACGGCTGCGTGAAGAGGCACCTGTGCCTTTCTCTCAGGTGGGGCTGTGTGTGTTCTGAGGGGTGCAGGTAAGAGTTCCTGAGGTGTGTCCCCCACCCCCAAACTGGAAGTGAGTTCCCCTGCCATGCTCTGTGCTCCTGTGGGACTCGAAGAGCCCAGTGGGTCCTGCTCTGCCGTACACTTGCCAGACCTCCCTGTGTGTGGCCACCTCCTCTATGCCATTGTGGGACCCTCCCTCCTTAGCGCGGCGCCCCCAGGAACACCAGTAGTGTTTGTTTGCACGGAGGAATGAAGCTTTCTGGATGTATTTTGACATTCTTGTCAAGCAGAATATTAACCTGCCTGTGTTTAGCACCGGTTCCTGTGCACAGAGCTCTTCTTTGTAACAAACTGTGAGTCAGAAAGGATTTTTAATCTTCATTCTACTATCACCGTATCAACAACATTAACCAGTAAGATTGATGGAGCCACTATTAGGAGCCAGACGTGGTGTTCGGGGCCGTTCACCTGTTACCTGATTACATTTTCACGACAAGCCCATGAGGTTTTGCCTGTGAAGGTAGCAGTCTTGGAGGTACGAGAGGACCTGCTGAAGGCTGCAGGGCAGGGTGGGGACCCGAGTCCCAAGGTGTCTGACTCCAGAGCCTTGCTCTCTCGGATCTCTTTCCATCTCCAACAGGAAATACCTGTAACAGTTCTCATTTTGGGCTTTGTGTTAGTCTTCTTATGCTGCCAGAACAAACTCTGTAGATTCAGCAGCTTAAATAACAGAAATTTCGTTTCTTGAACTGGAGGCTAGGAGTCCCAGATATAGGTATCAATCGACCGGTCTCCCGACACCTCTCCCCCTGGCTTGTAGATGGTTGGGTCCCTTCCGTATGAGTCTGTTTGTTGATCTGCTTTTGTAAGGATGCTGGTCAGACTGGATGGGAGTCTACACTCTCACTTCATTTTACCTTAATTACTTTTTTACAGGCTCTGTCTCCAAATACCGTCACATTTTGAGGTGTGAGGGGCTAGGGCTTCAGCATATGACCACAGTTCAGCTCATAAAAGACCTCATCTCGGGCCGGATCAGTGTTTAGTCCAGGGAACAAAGCCAGAATTGTTTTAATCCCTGTGATACGTGGATTAATTCATGTGAGAGAGAGAGCTCCTCTCTCCCTTCCCCTACCAAGGACAGACCCGAGAGGGAGAGGAGGAAGCTTGGAGTCCCGTGCCTTGGTTGAGGACTGGACACTTGGCTGATGGGCTTTTTGCTGGCACCGTGCCTGCGCCCAGCATGGATTTTCTCCAAGTAAGAGAATGAGAGTTAGAAAAAGGCTCAGCCCCAGCGCTGCTGCGGGAACAGCAGCCTTGTATAGGCTGCTGTCATTGCCGGGCAGAGCTTTTTCTGTCCTTTATTTAAGTATAATACAAGCAGGAAAGGACACACACCTTGCGTGTGTACCCCAGTGAGTTCACGCACACTGAGCACACTTGGGTGACCAGCACTTCCAGAACACCCAGGGTGACTCCAGGACCCCAGCTGCCCTTTCCTGTCCTGTTCAGCCCCTGCTGCTGTAAAACATTGATCTCAATTTTACTGTTCAGTTTGTGAAATACAAAAGCAAAGAGGGACAATGGTTTTAGTAAAAAGAATCACGTGCCTCATCTGGATCTGGATTCCTTTAGACCCCGCTCTGCTCCCGACTACCCAGGGGGCACAGCTGAGGCAGATGAACCCCGAACCTCAGCTTCCCCTTCTGTCAAACAGCGGAGACCATCTCTAAATAACCATGAATGTACAAGACTCAGGACAGTGTCCAGTGCACAGGGGTCAGGCGGGTGCAGAATAAAGAAACTTACATCTTTTTCCTTCTGAAATGAGAATTCTAAAGAACTGGCCTAACTAGGAACAGCACAATGTTTTACTAAGGCATTTAGGAGGGATGTTGGTAAAGGTGACGAAGGGGGATGGGCTCAGGGCTTTCTGCTAAGAACCTGCTGATGGCCTGGATTTGCGATCCCTTGACGGTTCCTCAGTCAGTCTGGAGTTTGATTTTAAAGTTTCCTCCAGGAGGCCTCGTATAGAACTTTCTCTCTCAACTGAAAAGAACCAGGGAGCTTGGGACATTCAGAGCTCCAGCTCTGTCCCCAGACAGGAGAAAGTAGCTGCGTCATGGGCAGAGAGGCCTTTGACAAATGGCCAGTCCAGATTAGGCGCTAACTGTGGGGCAGAGAGGGACAGTTTTGTGTCCTTTGGCCCCTTATCCCAGACTCTCATCCCCTGACAAGTTTGCATTTGGCACATTTTAATATTTATCAGTGTCCTTCCTGCCTCTTGATGCACTTGTGCTGCCCAAGAAGTGATTTTCAAGAGACATGTTTGGGTTTTCTTTTTTTCTTTTTGCACACTGATGGGCTGGCGAACTTTGTATTTGCATGGAAATAATCTTTAGTGAGCCCTGCTCGCAAGTGTGTCTAATTCATAAATATCACTACGAGAAAGACATTTTTGGATATAGATTTGCTCAGTTTATTTCTCCTTTCATATTTCATGTCTAGGCCACCACGCGCTGCACTTATTTGGTTGGGATTTTGTTTTTGAGCAATTCCTTTACCTGGATGGATTGTGTTTCTGGACATTTAAAGCATCTCACTGTGTTTTCTTTTCTTTTATTTCCTTCCAAACGCTGTTGCAAAATAAAATAATCCCACTTGAAAGTTGTTGAAAGGCTCCTTCTGCGGCAGCCTTCTGCAACTCCTATCTCTTCTTCCACTGCCACCTCGGTCCTCCACATCTGAAGATGTGGGGTGTTCATAGGCAGGTCACAATGCAGAAACCAGATGGTTTTGACTCACACCCGTGACAATACTGGGGATCTGCGAAATCTTAATGGCCAGAATAAGGCTGCCAAGCTCAGTGGAATTTTACATAACTGGCGTATCATTCTGGTTAACTGAACTCTCTGTTACCGGATCGTGCTCCCTCCTGTCCCCCTCCTCACCAGCGTCCAGGGTTCTCCTGGCAGGGAAGCAGCTTTACCTTCTTGCTCACCCCTGCAGCCTCTCCCCTTTCACCTCTCCCCCTCTCCTCCCTTGACTGATTTCCCTTTCCCTCTTAGCGTGGCTCCTTTTTTCCCTCTGGCGGCCCCATTGTTCCCTCCACCCAGATGCGTTTCATGTCTATTTCCCTCCTGTCTGGGCCTCAGCGCTTGCCTCTTATTGCCGGAGTATCCGTGTGCAGTTATGCAGTCACTCCCTCCATCCATTGCTCCAATCTTTCAGAAGACTGGACACAGGTCTGTCTTTGCATCCATCTTTGCTGGTCTTAATGTCTGAGCACTCCCGGACATCCACACTCATCATTGTGCCGGTTGAAAAAAGGTTTTGGTTTCCCAGTTGGCAACTGCTGAAGTTAACCTGTACATTTTGAGCACACCCTATTTTATTGCAGCGGGTAATTCTAGGATAACTTCGAAAAGCTATGACTATTTGGAAGAATGTGAGTTTCTATCTTTCTCTCTCTCTCTCCGTACTTTCCTTTTCCCCAGCACCACGTTTCTAAGTTCATGCTCATAAATAAAGCAGTTCTGACCCTACTCTGATAAAGTTTTCTTTAGACTTGAACCCTTGTGTTTTCTTCCTCTGTCTGGTAAATGGGCTGTGAGGTGGGCCTGGTGATGTCCCCCGCCCACCCCCGATGTCCATGCCACCCCTTGAGTGTGCATGGGACCTGTGACTTATTTCCATCCAATAGAATGTGAAAAAGATGACAGAATATGAGTTTTAGATTAGGTTACATTATGTGATAAAATGAAAGGACTTTACGACTATAATTAAGGTCTCAACTACGACAGATTTTGAGTTAATGAGAGGGGAGACCATCCTGAGTGGGCCTGACTTAAAGGAGAACAGCTCTTAAAGAGGAATTGAAATCAGAGAGAGCGTCTCTGAGTTGCTGGCTTTGAAGACATACACTCTCCTGTGACAAGAGAGCTGGATGGCAAGGAAGTACATGCAGTGGCTTTTTGAAGCTCAGATACCCCAAGGCAGCTATGAAGAAGAATAAGATCAGTCCTCCAACTGGCAAGGAAATTAGTTTCTCTAACACCCTAAGGGAGCCGAAAGGTGATTGAACACCCCCAGCCTTGCTTCTGATGAGACCATAACCCTAGCAGACAATTGGATTTCAGCCCAGTAAGACCCTGAATTCAGAACCCAGCTCGGCCATTCCCAGACTCCTAACCTATGGGAACTGTAGGATAATAAATGTGTGTTGTTCTAAGCTGCCGGTAAGTTTGTAGTGATTGTTACTGATAGAAAATCAATGCACTCTGTTCAGAAGACACACACAGTCTCATTCTTTGACATTTGGCTATCCAGAACGTTCTAAGTTACTCACCAGATCTCAGAGGAGAAACAGCAATTTGATGACCTCCCCAGAAAACATGTGTTTTATAAGAAAGCCCGATTCTTCATGATTTGCCACTGTGAATGAAGGGGAAAATAATACACAATACCGGGGTTCATATGGGCATAATAATGTAGGCACATTCTGCCTACAGACTCACGTGCATATCCTGAATTGTCATCAGGGGGCAGTTTGTGTGGCCAGAACCTGGGGAAGTCTTTCCTCCATGGGTCATCTTGGGACTTAACTGAGGAGAAATGTGCAGACTTCAAGGCCTAGGCTGGGCCGCTCACTTTATAGATGAGGAGAGTAAGACGCCACAGCATCTGGCTGTAGAATTCAATATATGTCTTCCCTGTTGAATCTCATTGACCTGCGAGGTCATGTGATTTCCATTACTTCGCAGAGCAACCCAAGGACAGGAGTGAAATTGGAATTTCACTTCTGAATTTCTAAAACGTTGTTTTATTTATTTATTTAATCTTTTTTTTTTTTTCCCTTCCTTAACCTGGAACCATCTTCCCCCTTTTGAAAGCTCCCTGGATGCCCTGGCATTATGAACTAAAAGGCGTATATTTCTTAAGTCGCAGGCCTGGGTGGACAGTGCGGAGCGTTCTCCACCTCCGCTGCTCACCCAGCCCTAAATAATTGTCTGTGTGTTCCTTTCATTGTCACCTCTGAAACAAGATGAAGAATCCAATGGTTTGCTTCAGAACGCGTTAACTTCTTTATCACATTAATACTGACTCATATCTTATTTCCCTCTTGAAGTAAGAAAACCATTCAAATGTTTCCCTCACAGGACAATATCTTTAATAGCTTCTGTGTGTTTCCTATTTTTGGCTGTTTCTGTATAAACAGACTAATCTAATAGCATGCTGAACCCATCTAACTTGGCAGAAATTCAGAAAATCACTCATTTCTATGGCAAGCTGAGATGCCAAGAAGGGAGGGAAAAAAAAAAAAGAAAAGCCCTCACTTTTATTGCAGAAAGATTTTTTCTTAAAGTTGTCTTTCATGAACATAATGTGTCTGTCATTTGGAATTCTCCAGCAACCTGACTGGAAATTATTTATTGCAGAAAGGCATAATGGTGAATGAGAAGGTATTATTCCCCCCTACAATTTCTGGCTTGAATTTGTTTCCCTAAAGCAGTCGGTATCGTGTGAACAGTTTCGAGCTGTGGCATGGTTAAGACAGGTTGTGTTCACCTGGAGGGCGTGCACACAGAGCCTTGTTCATTTTACCTAAAAGGTAAGAACATCACGATCTCCTTCGAAGCCTGGTTGGTGGTCCAGCTGGCCACGCGTTCTGCTGGAGCAAGAAGCTGTCTCTGGGAAGAGATGTCCTTTCTGGCATCACTTTTGCTTTGCTGTCACTTATGCACACGGCAGGTCCCAAGCTGTCTGAAATCTTGGCCCCAACTGCTGAGCTACTCAAGCATCGCTGGGGAATGTCACCAGTCACGCTGATGGAGCCCCTGACAACTCAGCTGTATGGGGACTGTTGCAGTCCCACGCTTAGACTGGGGCCACCAGAGTTCCTGCCCTGGCCCCGTGCTTTAGCCAGAAACCAGCTCCCCATGGCTGAGCCCTTCCCCATAGAAGAGGGACGCTGAGTCCCATCCACTCAGGGCCCATGGCCTGAATGCTCTCTCAGAGTATACCAGGACCATTCCCCACCCAGTCCAATTCCCCACTTCTAGAATGTCATATGCTTTCCTCTATAGTCTTTTTAAAATTTCATTTAGTGCATGTTTTTATTTTATTTTTTAAAGGGACTTCATTTGTTAGCTTTAGTAGCTGGGGTGGCAGATGCCCGCCACAACGCCCAACTAGTTTTTCTATATTTTAGTAGAGTCGGCTCACCCTCTTGCTGGGGCTGGTCTCAGACTCCTGAGCTCAGGCGATCCTTTGTTCTGTTTTTTTTGGGGGGGGGTTGTTTTTGTGCCTTTTCCTTCCTCCCCCGACCCTCACACATGCACAAAGAGCAGCTGCTACTGCTAGTTCCAGAACCTCAGTGATAGAGGAGCAGGCAGTGTGGGTGAGTTCTCTCCTTTAATTTTTACTGAGCAGAAGTTAGCACCTTTGCAGGCCACTCTTTTGCTGCCATGCCTGCCCTGGGCAGGCCAGAACCTGCCTGGCCACATAGCCAGGTCTCAGGTTCCAACCAGGGAGGCGACCAGAAGTACTCAGCTAGGCTGAAGAGCCCGAGGGCTGATCTTGGGCAACTCATTTTGACCTGTGTCCCCTCTACTGTTTCTTTACCATCATAGCAAGGGGTTTCGCTTGACCGATCTCCAAGGCACCTTTAAACCCTGACGTTCAGTGATTCTATATGTCTTTGAATAAGGTCCCAGGATGCCAGCAAGAAGTCACCAATGAGACTGAAAATGTTCTGGGGGAAATATTGGTTAAAATCATAGAAGAAAGGGCAGTGCCTGTGGCTTAGTGGGTAGGGCGCCAGCCCCATATACCAAGGGTGGCGGGTTCAAACCCGGCCCCGGCCGCACTGCAACAACAAGATAGCCGGGTGTTGTGGTGGGCACCTGTGGTCCCAGCTACTCGGGAGGCTGAGGCAAGAGAATCGCCTAAGCCCAAGAGTTGGAGGTTGCTGTGAGCAGTGTGATGCCATGGCACTCTACCAAGGGTGATAAAATGAGACTGTCTCTGTAAAAAAAATTTAAAAAAAATCATAGCAAAAAAGTGGAGGGGAAAAGAAGAAAGAGGCAGAACATGACTCATAAGCAAAAAGAAGGTGAATGTGGAGAGAGGTCAGGGCAGGGAAGAGTGGTTGGCAGGGACAAGAAATAAACGAACTTGATGCTAATTCTGGGGAGATTCTGGAACAAGTCATTAAAGACCTATTTGTGAAATGTTAAAAGAGCACGTGGGGACCTCTAAGCGACATCAGGACTGGCATCTCTGTTAACTCTGTTTTGTGTCTGCAAAGGTGACTGGACAAGTAGGGGTGCCAGGGTGGATTGGGCCTACTGGGTTGTGACAAGAGCAGGGCAGCCTCAGACAGCTTCGATTGATGTGAAATCTCTAGCTCAGGGGAGGCGAGCGCCCTGTGGATTGGCATGAATCAAACCATGTCTGAAATCTTGTCTTCTGTCTTGAGTGTCACCTGTTGAGGGTACTGTTGAGAAACCAGCATTTGTCCTTGGGAGAGTGGCGTGGTGACATGGAGTCTTGGGACGTAAGTAGAGGGGTTCGATAAACCCATTTGTGTTTAACCCAAGGAAAGACCTAAGAGGCATGGGGGCTCTGTAAGGACCTTCAGAGGGCAGCAGATGGTGGTCCTACAGGGACTGAACCTCCACATGAAGGATCTGTCTCCTTTGCTGGGAGTGTCAGAGCAAGGGCTGCATGTTTGGCCATCTGTCCTGGCTGCAGTGTGAGGGATGCCACCGTGGGTGGAAGGTATGGCTAAGTAAGTACTAGGCCTCTCCCTCTTGTCAGATTCAGTGGTGCAAATGTTTCCTGAAGGTTCTCTTTCTTTTCGGGTCAGTGGTGGTGAATCCCAGCCCCAGCAAAAGCCCCTTTGTATAAAATCCAGATTCCCAGGCCCTGTGCGCCCATCCTCAGACATCTGGGCTGGGGCTGGGGTTCTGAGAATCTGTGTTTCTGTCCGGCTCCCAAGTTAACTCTGATACACACTTAGGGCTGAGGAACACCCTCCTAACAGGACGGCCAGCTCCTTAAGGATAAGACCCATGTTTTCTTCCTACTTTGTATGCCTCCCCATGCAGGGATAATTACCCAGAATAGCACAGAAAGGCGTGTTGATGGATTTATTCCAGCATTTCTTTTTTCTTTTCCTTTCTTTTTTTTTTAAGCTCTCTTTGTGTGGAACTTTGCGAAATAAACACCATGGTTGCCCCCATGCTTTGCAAGGGATGTGCTAGGATGGAATTTCACTGTTTAAAATTGGGGGTTAATTTCTGGGTTTCATCTGAACTGTGAAAGGAAGCGGAGAGACCCTTGGAAGAGGGTGAACGTGGATGCCGAGGACTAGCCAGGCGCTTCCTTTCCAGCTGGTTCCATGAGGGATTAAGAGGCCACTGTTGTGAATCTCCCATTAGTGATGGTTCCAGATCCATCCCCGTCATGCATTTATCTTGCAAGGAGCATATTTAGGAGAAGTTTCCATTCTATTTTATCTGCAGAATTACTTTCCATTCCGAGGTCTTTTATATAAGTATTCCCTTGAACCTGTTCCAAAAAGTGGATTTTTAACCCAATAGACCATAACTGCAGTGTTTTATCATGCAGACATATTTCCAAATGTGAATGTAAGTAGATTTAAGGAAAGTTAAAATAAAATTAAAACTTTTCAAAGGGTATTCCTGCTTGCTTTCCCATGCTGAACTTTTCCCTTTGGGGTTCATATGCCATTTAAAAGACTCTAAACACAGGAAGGCTTTTTCTCTTGGGTGTTTTTTTTCCCCCCTCTTTTTAACGGATGGAGTTCAGAAGATACTAGTGAGGTCTGGCTGCCTTTGTCCTTTTGCAGCATATTTAAAAAGAGTGTAGCATAAATTCCAAATCTGAGAATTAGCGTCATATATAGCAGTGTTGTCAGGAAGACGTCTCACCGGCATCTTTGCTTCCCCTCTTGGCTCTCTTGAAATTTCTTCTTCAGGCGGAAGCTAGAGTCATTTCTCTAAGATAGAAGTCTTGTCTGGCCACAACCCTGTTTGCCACTCCCTGCTTAGTCCCTTCACCGGCTCTCTGTATCCCTTGGGCTAAAATATCAAAATCTTTTCCAGTACCTTCGCGGCCCTGCCAATCTCTGCTGCTGACCTCATACCGCTTTCCCTGGGGACCTTTCAGCCTACCCCCACTTCGTGCCACAGGGCCTTTGTACAGACTGTCATCTCTGCCTAGATCACTCTTCCCTCCTGCTTTAGCTGATAAACTGTTTCTCTTCCTTTAAAAGTCACTTGGATCATCACTTTCACCCAGGGAAGGGGTGGGGACATTTCTTTGATTGCTTGGACTCTGCTAACTTTCCAACCCCTCGAAGCATCGCCTTCCCATCCCTTCCCTGCCTTCTTTTATTCTCCTTAGCACTTCCTGTGTGTTACACATATATGTTTGTCGTCTTTCCCTGTAGCCTCTAAGCTTTACAAGGGCAGGGATTTTAGTCCATTTCATTGATAATCTATATCACCAGTGAGTGGTGCGTACAGAGTCCTCAAAAAATAACTCTTGAATGAATGAATGATGTAGGTGTGACAATTTTCTCTCCTTCATCGGGCTGTTAAGTTTCATAAGGCCAGGCTGTCATATCTTATTTTGTTCACCACTGTTGTGAGAGAAAGAATCATCATAGCAGCCTGTCACAAGCTTGGTTCTTGGCAGGCATCTGGGGACTTGGATTTTAGGACAGTGGCCACCGTTCCGAGAACTGATAAGAGTGGCTCCCTGTGCCTACAGTACGGACCATGTGGATGCCTGCTTTCCTTCTTAGAGGCTAGAATTTGGGTGCATGGTAGGCATAGGAGGACTACATGGCCAGCCTCCAGTAAAAAGCCCTGGGTACTGAGTCTTCCCTGGTAGACAGTGCTTCATACATACAGGGTGGG
Organism: Perodicticus potto; assembly: GCA_963574655.1. Classification (NCBI taxonomy): domain Eukaryota; kingdom Metazoa; phylum Chordata; class Mammalia; order Primates; family Lorisidae; genus Perodicticus; species Perodicticus potto. The sequence continues at coordinate 1,864 of CAUYRH010163854.1, read as the reverse complement.
TATGAAGTTCATGTGCAATTTAAAGTAATTTAACGTATAAAATTGCACATGAACTTTATGGATACCTTGTCTCTATATTTCTAGGGAAATTATTAAGGGCATCCCTTGACTGGGTGCAACAGCTCATGCCTGCCACCCTAGCACTCTGGGAGGCTGAAGCAAATGGATCCCTTGAGATCAGCAATCTGAGCCCAGCCTGAGCAAGAGTGAGACTCCATCTCTACTAAAAATAGAAAAACTAGCCGGGTGTTGTGGCAGGTGCCTATAACCCCAGCTACTTGGGAGGCTGAGGCAAGAGGCTCTCCTGAGCCCAGGAGTTTGAGGTTGCTGTAAGCTGTGATGACATGGCTTTCTACCCATGGTGACAGAGTGAAACTCTGCCTTAAGAAAAAAAACTTTAAAAGGTGCATCCCGTGTGACTCCCCTGGGAGAGAACTGCTGCAATCTGGCGCCTGGTTTCCCCCAGATTTTGCCCCATGCGACCTCCCGCTGTGCTAATTTTGCTCCCCGTCTTTTCACAGTGATCAGTCTTAGCCATGATTGTGCTGGCTGCTGCGTCCTGTGAGTCCTCCTAACAAATCACCCAATCTGGTGGCAATCTTTCAGACATCAGGTACAGTTGTATTCCTAGGTCCTAGTTGAGACTAGACCTCAAGAAAACACTCAGTGAATACTGTCTAACTGAATGAAAGAGGCCATACAGAGCCCTCTGTATGTGTGGGTTCTGCATCCTTGAGTTCAACCAACTACAGATTAATAACATTTAAAAAAAAAAAAAAAAAGGAGAGTTGTATCCGTACAGAACATGGACGCACTTTTCGCTGGTCGTTATTTCCCCAAGCAATGCAATAACTTATTTACAAAGCGTTTACATTGTGGTAGGTGTTACAAGTAGTCTAGACAAGATTTAAAGCACACAGGAGGATGTGTGTTTGTGATATGCAGGTGCTACACCATTTTATATAAGGGACCGGAGCACCCGTGGATTTTGGTTATCTGAGGGAGTTCCTGGCACCAATCCCTGGCAGATACTGAGGGACACCTGTACCAACCACCTCTGAGCAGGGGACACATTTCAGTCCGTGTCATGACATCCATCCCTTCCTCCCCCAAGATTCTCTACAACTTGCCCCAAGGCCTTGCCGTGGTCCAACATCATTTCTGCTCTCAGTTAGCTGCTGAGATAGAATTGGATAGAACTAGGTAGAACTCAGGGTGACGCTCATCAGAATGTTCCAACTTTGGCAAAGTGTGGGAAAATTAGGACAGAGGGATGAATTGTTTTCTTACAAAGCTAAATAATTTTTATTTAAATGATTGTCCCTTATTCTTGGATTATATCCAACAGCCATTTTCAGTGTGAAAATAGTTCTGATAAAATCATGGCCATGCTATTAGAAGTGGGGGCTGTTTGCTCTCTTTTTTTTTTTTAATTTTTATTTTTTATTAAATAATAGCTGTATCCATTAGTGCAATCTTGGGTCTAGTGTGTGGGATTCATATACAATCTGAAATATTTTCTTCCAACTGTTCGACATAACCTTCATCAGATTTCCTCCTTTATTGTGTGAAAACATTTGTGTTCTGCATTTAGTAGGTTTCACCTGTCCCTTCTAATATGCACCATAAGTGTGATCCCACCATTTTCCCTCTCTCCACACACTCTACCTCCTTCCCTCCCTTATTCCTTTCCCCATATTCTTGTGCTATAATTGGGTTATAGCCTTCATATGAAAGCTATAAATTAGCTTCATAGTAGGGCTATATTGGATACTTTTTCTTCCATTCTTGAGACACTTTGCTAAGAAGAATATGTTCCAGCTCCATCCATGTAAACATGAAAGAGGTAAAGTCTCCATCTTTC
>CAUYRH010163851.1:0-10676 GCA_963574655.1 Perodicticus potto | reverse complement strand
AGATGCCCTTAAGTGTCCCATTGTTTCTTAGCAATTGACTATACCATAGTGGGGATTTTTATCTTTTGTTCTGTTACTATGCCTGTATCTGGAATGATGCCTGCCACACATCAGGTTTTTAATAAATATTTCCTGAGTGAATATATGTGTGGCCCACTTTCTTTCCATTAAAACATGACTTCCTTAAGCATTTCTTTTTAAAAAAATTTATGGTGTACAACTCGATGTTCAACCCTAAGCATTTCTATTACTTACCAAAACGCATGCTCTCTGGTATCGGAATGGATGTGAGGAAAGAACATAAACTGATAAGATTTTCTGAGGACTACTTACTACCATCTATCAATATTTTAATTTGTGCACATTTTTACTGGGCGATTCTATCATTTGGTTATTTGTGCCAAAGAAATAATCACACAAATATGGAAAAGGTGAATGGACAATTTGCTATTTATTATTTACAACAGTAAAAATTGGAAAGAAACTAAACATCCGAAGAATTGATTAAATAAACCTTTACAGTGCAGTGAAGGGAAAGAATGATTGCCTGTCTCACCAGATACCTGGATTAAGAGACGGTTTTAAGTGTTAAAAACAAGTTGAAAGAAACAATAACCATGTCTTTGATAATGAAGTGTTTGCTACAGCATAAAGTATAGCCTAGAGTTAAGCGTCAGTGAACGCAGGTTTTATTATCTAAGTGGGCGGGACAGCTGGAGAGAGTTTTGCTGCTATGTTTTGATCAATTTGATCATTCATTTAAATTTTTTAAAAGAAATATTCACCAACCTGAGAAAGAGCAACATCCCCCTCTACTAAAAATAGAAAAACCAATTGGTGTTGTGTCGGACGCCGGAGTCTGAGGCAAGAAGATCACTTGAGCCCAGGAATTTGAAGTTGTTGTGGGCTATGATGCCAGAGCACTCTACCCTGGGTAACAGAGACTGTCTCCCAAAAAACCAAAAACCCAAACCAAAAACCAAAAGACATTTAAATATATTTAAATTAAAACAGAAAACCCTCAAGTGTTTACAAAATAAGCCTTATTTAACAGTCCTGCTCCGTGTAAAATTGCGCAGCTTTATTACAAAACGAACAAATATTTTGGGTTTGACTATTGATTATACTGTTACATTTAGCTTTCACTCTACAAGTTCAAAGATTTTTATATAGAAGAATGCATTTAATGAAAAAGCAGTAGATTATCTGAGTTATTAGTAAGACAGTTGTTTATGGAAAATACGTCATTTGTACTTCCAAAATAAACCCTACGTGATACCGAGTAGGGTTCATTTCGACAGCCGATTAAGGAGACACACGCGTGACATCGGGAGCCGACATTGGCCATGAAGTCTCCTCAAGACCGCGGACATCGGGCAACACCCACCACCCCACCTAGGCTGCAGTGCAAGTCCCCAGACCCGGCCGAGCGAGGCGGGAGGAAGCCCACAGATTCAGCAGAGAGAGGCGTTGGACTCCGCCAAATCTGACTGAGCGAAACGGAAGGCAAGCGTAGACTTGGCGGAGCGAAGCGGAGGACGCGCCGAGGGGGGCGCGGGAAGCAGAGCCAAGCCCTTCCGCACCATATTCTGAGCCCCAGTGTGGAGACGGGTTCGCCCCTCTCAACATCCCCACGCTAGGCTCCCAGGAGCCGGCCGCCCAGGACTAAGGGTGGGGGTGGTCAGAGGTCGGGAGTCCTGTGCCTGGACGTGCCCTCCCACCTCGCTCGGCTGGACCTAGGGGCGTCCTCTTGCCTAACGCTTCCCAAGAATTGCTGGGAAGCTTCACGCTCTGCTCCCAAGATCGCGGGGTTTCTTGACTCTACAGCTTCTGCCCTCCAGGGTGGGCGGGATCTAATTTTTTTTTTTTTTTTTTTTTTTTTTTTTGAGGCAGAGTCTCGCTATGTCGCACTCAGTAGTGTGGGGTGGCGTAAGTGATTCACAGCAACCTCACAGCAACCTCAAACTCTTGGGCGTAAGTGATTCTCTTGCCCCAGCCTCCCTAGTATCTGGGACTACAGGCGCCCACCACAACGCCCCCCGACTATTTTTATTGTTGTTGTTGTCATTGTTGTTTAGCAGGCCCAGGCTGGGTTTGAACCTGCCAGCCCCGGTGTAAGTGGCCAGTGCCTTAACCACTGAGCTATGAGCGCCAAGCTAGGATCTAGTTTTTTAATTTATCATTTGATAGAAAATTAATTGATGTAATATTGGCCTGATGCATGCTCAATATATGTAACTGAGTAAAAAAGATGTTCCTGCAATATTATGCCCCTATGTTCCAAATTTGGTAAAAATCAACAGGATGCTCATGTGAATTTTAGATAGGGTCATCTCTGGAAGATGCACGATTTAGTTGATAACCATTTTTTCTTATTTTGCATTGTGTGTTATCATATACAGTATTATTTATTTTTGAAGGTTTTTTTCTTTCTCCTTTCCTGAGATAAACTGTGTTGATCACAGATCATTCTCTTCCAGTACTCTATATTAAAATATTTTATTTACTTTTCACAACCTTATATCCAAGAGACATTTGTATGTATCTTAACTTCTCTGGTCAGCTTTGTGTAAAAGACACATCAATGAGGGAGAATCTCTGTTCTTCTACCCACCCTACTTTGTACTGCAAAATTTTTTGACACACAGAAAAGTAAAACATGGTAAAATGAGCATCCATATATAGCCAAGCATGCCCTTGATTCAAGAAAACAAACTTTTGTCACATTTCATGTGTTAGTTTTTGCTGAAAAACTGTAAAGTGAATTAACAAAGATAATTATAAAAATCCTTCACTGTGCGTGCCTTCATAAAAAAAAAAAAATATTTTCCAACATAATTCCACTTAACAATTAAGAATAACTGCAATGTTCCTTAACGTTTCTTTTTCTTTTTGTTTTTTGTTTTTTTGTTTTTTTTTTTTGTAGAGACAGAGTCTCACTTTTTTCGCCCTCAGTAGAGTGCCCTGGCATCACACAGCTCACAGCAACCTCCAGCTCCTCGGCTTAGGCAGTTCTCTTGCCTCAGCCTCCCAAGTAGCTGAGACTACAGGCGCCTGCCACAACGCCTGGCTAGTTTTTTAACGTTTCTAATTGCCAGTCCACAAATTTCCCCAGTTGTTCCCAATGTGTTTGGCAGCTCTTCTTTCTGCAGTCGAGATTTGATGGAGGATTACGCACGGTATCTGGCAGTGAAGTTCAACCTTAACCCAGATTCTATAGGCTGAAAGAGCCCCGATTGGTGAGTCAACCGAGGACGTCTCCCACCTACCCAGGGAAGAGAAAACGCTGCAAAGCAACGTCAGGCGTGGAGGCCGCTGGGAATTGTAGTCCTGACTCCGCGGCTGCCCGCACCGCCTGCCGGTCTCCACCACCTCCGGCATCTCCAGAGGCTGAGTACTCCTCAGGAGCATGTGTTCTGATGGACTGTGAGCCTTGCCTCGCCTTCTCCCCAACTGGGGAAGGACCTGTGCGGCGGCGGGAGGGGAAAGGCCGTTTACACCCGCTCTACTAAAACAACAGAAAAACCAGCCGGGCGTTGTGGCTGGAGTCTGTAGCGCCAGGTACTCGAGAGGCTGAGGGAAGAGGGTGGCTTGAGCCCTAGAGTATGAGTTTGCTGTGGGCTAGGCTGACCCGAGGGCACTCTACCCAGGGCGACAGAGTAAGAACTCTGTCTTAAAAAAAAAAAAAAATAGAGGAAAAACAACCGCGTTAACAACAAACGTGCCCAGACGCTCAGGCAGTGAGTTTGTGGCAAGACCCCAAACTCTGGAGAAAGACCCGGGTCAATTCCAGCGAGATCACCAGTAAGCAGGGGTGAAGGAAGGAACCCAAGTCAGGTTTTTTATCTGAAAACGAGGCTAAATGATGACTACTTCATGGCTTTGCTTTCAAAACTTATCTAAGTCTTCACCTGTAAAGCAGCCAAGGGCAGATTACTAAGCTCTGAGTAAGTGACAACTGCTATTGTGTGTAGCACTTTGTTCTTTTACTTGAATGACTCTATGAAGTTGGCAGGCTCAGATTGGTGGAGTGAGGTGCTCAAGTAATCACCTAGCCTTGAGGTATCTCATATTCAAGGGCAGGTGTGCTTTACTTCCGGTCACAGGTGCTATTAAATAATATTACGCCTGCATTAAACAGCATTGCGGTCTTCATACTACTGAGTAAAATGACATGTCCCCAAATACACAGGAAAATAATGGAAAATCTTACCATATATTGAATGTATTCTGAGTTTCTGCAGGTGTCTGGTCAGATCCCTTGGATTATAACAGAGGCTCCTAGCTACTCATGGACTAGCAGGCTCTGTTTTTAGTCCAATATATTGAATTTCAGAGGATCAGGTTTGTATCCCTAAAATTAGTTTCCCAGGCCCTAGTCTCAGCTCCTGGGAAATAACCTCCCTCTGATATTACACCTCTCTCCAGAGCTTGGACACAGAAGCAGAAAGCCCAGATAGGAGCAGGTCTCCCAAGCCAGAAGCAGTTCTTGATTTCCCTACCCCAATTGATCCATATCTGGGGATACCACTGTCTCCGGAAGCCAACACAGAACCTGTGGCAGTGGAATGAGCCAGGTTTGAGGAGAACAAGATGAGCTAAACAGGCTGTTCTGAAAAGGCCAGGTCATTGGGGAGCTTGTACAGGGAGGTGTGAGGTAAGGGGTAAGCACAGTAGGTGTTTATCTCTAAACACCCCCCATGCTTTGAGAATGCTTTGTGGCTCTCATCACATGTGACACTCGTCATGCTTTCCTGGATGTCCTCACCTCCCAGAATTGCACAGTGATGGTTCATGAAAGGTTTCCATGGTCATTTTCTGAACCATTTAAAACTTTTAAGAAGTTACACCTGAGAGTACCAGTGAATTGTCCAAATCTGCCTAATCTGTGACATATCCAAGAGTCAAAGACAGAGCCATTCAGTCTGGCATAGGTCCAGATTTTTCATGTTTTAATAGTTTGTTCATTTTTTGATCAGTAGTGATCTATTGCAAGGCTATTCCAGTTTATTTATCTATTACTATATATCTGGATTATTTTCAACCATAAAAGTTTATATTCAGTTCTTTAATGAGTACATATATTTATTCTCTTGAGTTAATAGGAAAGAGTAAGTAGAATCGCTGGGCCTCATAATAAGTACACGTTTAACATCATAAGAAACTGTCAAACTTTTAAAGTAGCTTTATCATTTTGCATTCCACCAACAATGTGTTCTAGTCTCTCTGCATCTTTACCAACATCAGTTTTTTTCTTCTTTGCCATTATATCAGGTTTGTAATGGTAATTTATTTGGGTTTTAATTTATAAATTTTTTTTTGAGTCAGAGTCTCACTATGTCACCCTTGGCAGAGTGCCGTGGCATCACAGCTCACAGCAACCTTAAACTCTTGGGCTTAAGCAATTCTCTTGCCTCAGCCTACCAGTAGCTGGGACTACTGGCACCCACCATAATGCCTGGCTGTTTTTTTGTTATTATTGTCATTGTTGTTTTATCAGGGCCTGGCTGTGTTCGAACACCAGCCTCAGTGCATGTGGCCAGTACCCTAACCACTTAGCTATGGGCTCCAAGCCATAATTTATAATTTATAATGTTTAATAATGACCACCTTTTTGTTTGCCATCTGTTTCTCTCTTTTGGAAAGTTACTGTATGATTCTTTTTCACTTAAAGAAATGATTTCTTTTAATACTGATTTGAAGAGTCATGTGCATTCTAAAAAAATATTTCTTCAAATAAGTGATTTATTGATATCTTCTCTCAGCTCTTTTTTTTTTTTTGCAGTTTTTGGCTGTGGCTGGGTTTGAACCCGTCACCTCCGGCATATGGGGCCTGCACTTTATTCCTTTGACCCACAGGGAGTACCCTCTCAGCTTTTTTTTTTTTTTTTTTCATATTTTTAACCATGTCTGTCAAAGAGCATAGTTTTTTAAATTGACCAAATTTTCATAGTTTTTTCAGGTTTTTTATGAGTCTATTAGTCTCCAAGTTGCCATAACAAAATACCACAGACTGAGTGGCTTAAATATCATAATTATTTTATTATTTTATTTTTATATTTATTTTTTTTTTTACAGTTACAGACGTTGGAAGTCTAAGATGAAAGTTTGCTGGCTTGGCTTCTGGTGAGAGCCCTCTTCCTGACTTGCAGGCAGCTGCCTTCTTGTCACAAGGGCCTTCGTTCTGTGTATACATGGGGAGAGAATGAGGAGAGAACAGGAGAGGAAACAGAGAGGTAGATGAGAAGAGGAAGAGAGCATGCATGTGCACACACATGCAAGTGCACTAGCTCTCTGATGTCTCTTCTTATAAGAGCCCCACTCATATTATTTAGATTATACACAGTTTTCTTCCTGTACAGAGCCATGGCAATCTGTTCCACTGCAGAGCCAGTCCTGTGTGTGTGTGTCCCCATCTCCCTGCTGTGAAGTTAAGGTCATCGAAGGCAGGGACTATGTCTTTTTCATATTTTTTGCCCCTCAACACAGAACCTGACACAGGGTAAATTAGTGGAGAAGCACGTGGCCTATGGAATCAGACAGAACCGTGTAAGCCTTTGTGCCACAAGTGAATACATAAAACAAATATTTTCTGATGAAGGCACATTAGAGTTGAACAGTGGAATAATTGAGGAAGACATGGTCATGGTGCTGGACATATCAGGGAAAAGGGTTGCCAGTGCAAAGGTCCTGGGGCTGGCATGTACTCAGTATGTGTGAGAAACGGAAAGGGAGCCAGAGAAGCTGAAGAGAGTAAGGGAAAAGCTCAGTGTTAGGCGGTAGTGGGGACAGTGTCATGTTGACGCTTTAGCTTGTGGTAAAGATTTGGGACAGTATTGTGAGTGAAATAGGAAGCCAGTGGAGGAGTCACTTGATCTGATTTTTATTTAACAGGAATATCTCATGACATGCCGAGAATAGACTGGAGGGGGCAAAACAGGGAGGTCAGGGAAGAGACTACTATTTCAGAAAAAATTCCCCTCATCATTTGAGTCTTCTGGATTGCTACTTGATTCTTTTCCTTTGTATACCAATTGTCATATTCATCAGTTGAGTCCCTAACAACCTCCAAAAGAACTGATGAGTTTCTTAAATCATTAGAAAGTCTTGAGTTTTTTCAGATATTTGATATGTTTCAAAACATTGCAGGGTTTTTGTTTGTTTGTTTGTTTTTGTTTTTGCTGTTCTCCGGGGTTGGGTTTGAACCCGCCACCCTCTGTATTTGGGGCGGGCACCCTACTTGCTGAGCCACAGGCACCACGCAACATTGCAGTTCTTATTGTTGTTCAGATTATCCTATATTTGGCCAGAGAGAGCCTTTTCACGTTAGCATTTGGGTTCTTTTGACATGTGCCTGGTAGTCCTTAATAGACTCCTTCCTGTCTGTTATAACAAGATGCTTTAGGCTCATCTGATACATTCCTTACCCCAGGCACAGAACCAGCCATTTCTCTAAGGACCCATGGATTGTTTTAGGTAGAAATAATACTAAAAGTTTACAATGTGGACAATAGGAGTGCTTGTTACTCCTGGATTTGTTATTTCCTGGAATATTCAGTGGATAGAGGCAGAACATGCACACGATTTTTTAATTAAAATTTTAATTTTGAGATACTTGTACATTCAAATGCAATTGTAATATTTATTATTTACAGAGATCCTGTGTAGCCTTTACTCAGTTTCTCCCAATGATAACATCTTAGAAAACTACTACAACATTATAACCAGAATATTGTCATTATGACAGTGAAGAAGTATTTCTATCACTAAAACAGCCCCTCATGTTTCCCTTTTATAGCTTTGCCCACTTCCCGCCTTCCCCCAATCTCCCCTTAATCCATAAAAACCACTCATTATTATTATAATTTTGTCACTTCAAGGATGTTGTTTTAAAAGAGTCATACATCATGTGGCCTTTTGGCATTGACTTTTCCCACTCAGCATAATTCTCTAGACATTCAGGATGTTGTCTGTATCAATAGTTTGTTCTTTTGTATTGATGAGTACTATTCTATGATATAAATGAATCATTCACTCATTGAAGACATCTGGTTGGTTTCAGTTTTTGGTTAATAAGAAAACTAGCTATAAACATTCTTGTATGAATGTAAGTCTTCATTTTTCTGGGACAAATCCCCAGGAGTGCAGTTATTGAGTTGTATCTTAATTGCATGTTTACTTGTTAAATAAATAGCCCAAAATTTTCCCAGAGTGGTTGTATCATTTTACATTCCTACTAGTAATGAATGAGTAATCCAGTTTCTCTTCAACCTTGCAAGCATTTAGTGCTATTACTATTTTTCATTTTGCCCTTCAAATAATGTATGTAGTGACACCTTGTCATGGTTTTAATTTTCTTTTCTGAGATTACTAATGTTGAGTATATTTTTCTGTGCTTATTTGACATGATAAATGCTTTTTTTAAATTAAAGCATAGCTGTGTACATTAATGCAATCATGGGTACAATGTGCTGATTTTATATACCATTTGAAATATTTTCATCAAACTGGTTAACATAGACTTCACTGCATTTTTTCTTCCATTTTTGAGAATGATAAATACATTTTGATGAAATATCTGTTCACGGGCGGCACCTGTGGCTCAGTAGGTAGGGCGCCAGTCCCTATACCAAGGGTGGTGGGTTCAAACCCAGCCCTGGCCAAATTGCAACAAAATAATAGCGGGGGCATTGTGGTGGGCACCTTTAGTCCCAGCTACTTGGAAGGCTGAGGCAAGAGAATCGCCTGAACCCAGGAGTCGGAGGTTGCTGTGAGCTGTGTGATGCCATGGCACTCACTGAGGGCAATAGAGTGAGACTCTGTCTCTACAGAAAAAAAAAAAAAGAAAGAAAGAAAGAAAGAAATATCTGTTCATTATTTGCACATTTTCTGATTTGTTTTAGGAATTCTGTATGCAATATAGATTAGACACTAGTCCTTTGTCTGATTCACTTCTGTTGGTTTATTCTTGAGTTGTTCTTTATATTTTTTGATTTTCTGCTAATTCTATTATTTGTTGAGCAAGGAGTGTTGCTGTCTCCAACAGTAATTGTGGGCTTCTCATTCTTTCAGTTCTATTAAATTTTTTCAGATTAATATGAGAGTATAAACGATTAGGATGCAATGTTTGCATTTGTTAGGTAACGTCCCAATTGTAGTTGTGCCCCTCACCCAGGTGTGTGCCATATACCCTTACATTGTGCCCATTAGGTGAGAGCACATGAATCTCCCTTCTCCTCCCTCACCCTGACTTGAATTAAGTTGAAATTTTCTCTTGTGTGACTATGTATTAGTTCATCTACTGGCTTCTTGTTAGTATTGAATACATTGGATACTTGCCTGTCAATTCTTGGGATACTTTCCTAAAGAGAAGGTATTCCAAATCTATCCACGTTAATAAAAAAAATGTAAAGTCTTAGAGGGTGGAGCAAGATGGCAGCCGAGTAACAGCTTCCTTGCATCTGGGCATGGTGAGACTGGGGAGAGAAGACTGCAGGCATCTCTGGCTGGCGGGATCTGCCCAGAAACATCCTTTTGGGGACACAGGGAGACAGAATGAGACTTCTGGACCCCTGAGGAAGGCAACAGCAGTGGAGATCTGGCAAGTGATTGAGTGTGTTTGTTCTGTCTAATCCTGCCAGCAGCTGTGGGTGCAACAGCAGTGAGACTGCAAACTGCAAAGGCCTTACCTGTGAGCTGTTTGGGTTTCTTTTGGACTTGGCACTCGGTTGAACTGCCTTAGGAGAACTTGGGCAAGTGTGCGGAGGTCTTTGAGTGTTGTCTGGGGCCCCAGACTGAGCCACCGAGCCAGACGGAGCCACCAGTGTTTGGTTGTGGGCTGCGTGGAGCCATTGTGAGAGAACTGCCCTGGCAAACTCCACCCTCAGGGTCGCAGAACAAGCATCAGGTGGGAGCGAGTAATCTAGTGACTGAGCAGCCTAAAGGCGGGGACTGAGACACCTTGCAGCCTTAGCCCTCAGGGGCATAGGGTGAGACCAATTTTGGCACACTGGGTAAGTGGATAGCCACTTAAGGAGTGATCCCAGCCACAAGCACTTTCCTGGGAAAGCTTCTGCTTAGCCCAAGTTAGCAATTTAAAGTACCTTCTAAGCAGGCTGAGGAGGATTTAGGATGTCCACCCTCTGGGGTTTGAGAAATCATTAGAGGCCTCTGGTCTCCATTTTGTACAGCTGTATCAACATTGTGATTAACATATCATACCCAGAAGATCACCTCCTGCCCAGACAATATCAGCAATATATGTATACTGCTTTGTTTTTGGTTTGGTTTGGTTTTGTGTTTTTTTTCTTTGTTTGTTTGTTTTTGTTATTGTTGTTTTCTTTTTTCTTTCAACATTTTTCTTAAAGATTTTTCTTTTCTTTTTTCTATCTTTTATTTCTTAATTTTTCTAATTTAAATATAATTTTCCATTGTTGCTTTTTTCAGCAATTGGAACTTCAGTTTTGCTAGTGTTTCTACCCATACAAATTGTTTTTTCCCCAAATTTTATCCTGTAAAGTTTTTGGTTTGCTTGGTTTGGTTTGATTTATTGCATTTTTGTCTTTCCTCTCTACTTGGTGGAGGTGGGGTACTATGTCCAAACAGGCTGGCACAGAACTGCTGACCTAATCACCCAACCCAGCACCCCCAGAGGTCGGGGGTTCCTAAGGTTGGGT
>CAUYRH010163850.1:0-27174 GCA_963574655.1 Perodicticus potto | reverse complement strand
GCCTTTAATGGGTTAAAATGGCTTTTGCTAATACAGAAGCAAGAAAGCTGGGCTCCCCCTGAAGCGTACACACAGAGGCTGTTTGTTCGGAGGTAAAAGTCCATAAAAACAGTAAAGTATGCTTCCGTTAAGCCCAGGTGCTTAGGGGCCGACAACCCCACCCCTGGTAATACAGATCAGAGGATGACATATGTCTGCCTGTACATAATGTCATGGGGCCTAAAGATTTCTGCTCTGTAGAAAAACAAAGTCATAAATCCATTTTGGGTTAACTAAGTGTGTGCTTGAGGGGTTTTGTTCATCAGTCTCCCCTGCAGCTCTTTATGATCTTTATTTAGAGCCTATATTCAAAAGATGACGCATGTCTAAGAAGAATGTAAAAACAGAAAATAATGTGTTGATTTGTAGAGTGAATGTTTTTCCACAAGTTAATTATAGTTAGAAAAAGTTAGGTAATGGTAAAAAGCTATAGATTATAGATTAAGTGTGTACGTGACCACCAGTGTATATAAGGTGAACCAGAATAAAGACAATTTGTTACACGCCACCTGGAGAGTGTGTAGTCTGTTTCTTGCATTTCACCTAATAATTATAGGTACGAGTTTCTACACCTGGGGCAAAGCTACTGACCCTCGCCTCTCCGTTCAGGCAACAGTTAGAAGAGCACCCTATGTAAGCCACACAAAGGCAAGCCTTTAATGGGTTAAAATGGCTTCTGCTAATACAGAAGCAAGAGAAATGGGCTCCCCCTGCGCGTACACAGAGACTGTTTGTTTGGAGGTAAAAGTCCATAAAAACAGTAACTCTGAAAGTATGCTTCCATTAAGCCCAGGTGGTTAGGGGCTGTCAACCCCACCCCTGGTGATACAGATCAAAGATGACTTATGTTTACGCATAATATCCTGGAGCCTATAGAACTCTGCTCTGTAGAAAAACAAAGTCATAAATCCATTTTGAGTTAACTAAGTGTGTGCTTCAAGGGACTTCATTCCCCAATTCCCTGCAGCTCTTTATGATCTTTATTTAGATACTTTGTTCAAAAGCTGAGACACATCTGAGAAGAATGTAAAAACAGAAAGTAATGTGTTGATTTGTAGACTGAATGTTTTTCCGCAAGTTAATTTTAGTCAGAAGAAGTTAGGTAATGGTAAACGCTATAGATCATAGATTAAGTGTGTACGTGACCACTAGTATATATAAAGTGACCCAAAATAAAGATGATTTGCTACACACCACCTGAAGAGTGTAGTGTAGTCTGTTTCTTGCACACCCTAATAATTACAGGTGCAAGTTCTACACCTGAGGCAAAGCTACTGTCCCTCGCGTCTCTGTTCCTGCAACACACAGAACATACAGACAGGCCCACAGGCATCCAGATACTGATGTTAGTAGATACAAACTTTAAAATAGCTGTTAATGTGTTTTAAACAGATGACAAAATGGGAAATGTCATCAGAGTACTAAAATATATGAAGAAGTCAATTAGAGATTCTAATTCATACGCAATAGCTAAAATTAAGAATTGAATGGAAGGCTTTAATAGAACTTTGGCTGAGGAGAGTTTTTAAAATCTAGAAAACAACTCAGTAGAAATATCCAGATTGAAGCACAGACAGAAAATGGGATGAAAAATATTTAACAAATAGAAGAAAGAAAAAGAATAGGAAATAGTTGAAACACAATGAAAAGTTTAAAATATAAGTAATAGAGTTCCAAAAGGACAGAAGAGTAAAAATAAGAAGAAGTAGTATTTGATGATTGACCAAAACTCTTCTAATCTGTGAAAGTTAACAAGACACACAATCAGGAAGCTTTATGAATCCCAAACAGGGTTAATACAGAGAAAAACATACTTAGGCATGTCATAGTAAGACTACTGAAGACCAGAGAGAGAGAAGACCCTTAAAGCAGATTTAAAAGATGCGTTACTTTTAAAGAAATAGACTAATTGCTGATTAATGAAAAAAAATAAAGGAATCCAGAAAACAATGTAATGGTATCTGTGACGTGCTGAAAGAAAGAAGTGACAACCTAAAATTTTATGCCCAAGTGAAAATAATCATTTTTTTTTTTTTTTTGAGACAGAGCCTCAAGCTGTCACCCTGGATAGAGTACCGTGGCATCACAGCTCACAGCAACCTCCAATTCCTGGGCTCAAGCGAGTCTCCTGCCTTGGCCTCCCAAGTAGCTGGGACTACAGGCACCCGCCACAACGCCCGGCCATTTTTTGGTTGCAGCTGTGGTTGTTTGGCAGGCCAGGCTGGATTCGAACTTGCCAGCTCAGGTGTATGTGGCTGGCACCTTAGCCCATTGAGCCACAGGCGCCAAGCCAAGTGAAAGTAATCTTATGAGAAACATGTCTATATCTCTTTTTCCTAGCAGCAAAGACAAAAATACTATCCTGAATAATCTGTTATGGATATTGTGAAGGAGCCATTGAGCAAGGCTGAACTACATATCCCAGAATTCCCTTTCTTGTATGTTTCTGATTAGGGTGGGCAATTAGGAAGGCAAAAGGCAAGTGGCAACCCTTGACCAGACACATATTACTGACATGCTGATTTACCTTGTTACTGGGAAATAGCAGCTGAGCCTGCAATTAATGCTCTACCTTCTCCTAGATCCTTATTCCTCTTCCCTGACTCCTGGGCCGGATATGTGTTTAGCTCTGTAATGAATGGCCCAGGCTTCTGCAGAATGCCCTGTCACCAAAGTCAGAAGCAACAAGAACAGAGGTTTCCATCCCTCCTTATAGATTTCCACCTTATGTTTGTGAGCACCAGCCTGATCCAGTCTTCCTCCCTGAATGCCTCCTCCATGTCTTCCAGCTCCAGTATTACGTGTACAGACAGCAGAATCACAGAGACTGCTTAGCTAGCCCCACAAATTTTATACTTGGCCTAGGCTAAGACAGAAAGGTGTCAGGCCTACACTATAATAAAAAAATACCAGTTAACTCCTGGTAAATTTCCAGACTACAAGCTTTCAAAAAAGAAATGAAATAAGTCTAGTTCACATCCAAGATAAATGAGAAAGTAATAATTGATTTCTTGCTTCTAGTTCACTCCCAGTTTCTGGCTTGGCTAACTGCCTGGGAAACAAACTGGGAGGTACCAAGTGTTCCCGGCCTGACTTTTAAACAATACCAGGTGAGGGAAAGTACTGAAACTAAGATGTGTAGGGGAAAACATTAAAACAAGGAGGTATGACATATGGCCAACTAACTGCAAAATTCTGCTTCTGTACAATGCTTGCTTGCTACCCTGCCCAAATGCACCCGGACAGCCTGCATGCCAAACAGGATGCAGCTCAAGCCTTAAAAACCCAACCCCGTAAGTACTCGGGGCTGCTCTCAGAAACCCCATGTTGAAACACTGAGGCAGTCACCGGCTGGCTCTTCAATAAAGGGACTGACTCTGTTGTGAATTCAGCTTGTTTGGCAATGTGGTCTTTGTGGAACTCCCGGGCACAACACAATCACATAAGCTAATTCTCTGAAAGTCCTGAAACAGATCCACACATATATAGTCCTTGATTTTTTTTCTGGTGATACTGCAGTGCAACAGGGAAAAGATCATCTTTCGATGAGCGATGCTTGGTCAATGGAATCCACAGGAGAAAAGAATTAATCTTGATTCCTAACTTGCACTGTATACAAAAAATAACTGTAGCTGGATTGTAGATCTAAACAAGAAAAACAAAACAATAAAGTTTCTGGACTACAGAAGATCTATCTTTAAGACCTGGGCGTGGGAAGATTCTTAGACATGATACAAACAGTATTTATTAATTATAAGCCTAGTAAATGGAATTTCAGTTTTTTGAGGAATCAAAAAATTGAATTTCATTAAAATTAAAAATATATTCATCAGAAGACATCATCAAGAGAGTAAAAGGGTAATCAGAAGACCAGAAAAGATACTGCAATACATGTATCTGGGGAAAAAGTCATATTCAGCATCTATATACAATTCGTACAAATCAATAAGAAA
This sequence comes from Perodicticus potto, assembly GCA_963574655.1. NCBI lineage: Eukaryota > Metazoa > Chordata > Mammalia > Primates > Lorisidae > Perodicticus > Perodicticus potto. The sequence goes on along the minus strand of CAUYRH010163850.1, from coordinate 23,182 downwards.
ACATACAAAAGACTTGTACAAATCAACAAGAGAAATGTAGACACCCAATTGAAAACAGTGAAAAGAACAAATGCTTTGTAAAAGAGGATATCCAAATGGAAAATAAGCTTATGAATGAACACCAAAAGTGAAAACATTGAAGCTCACCTAAACCTCACACTGGATATAAGGATTGACTCAAGATGGATCATAGATCTAATGTAAAACATTATTACCATAAAACTTTAAGAAAGGAGCTTAGAAGGAAATCTCCACAACCCAGGGACAGGCAGAGTTCTTGGACACCAAATGCAGAATTCAAAAGAGAAAACAATAAATAAATTGGACTTCATCAAAATTTAAACTTTTGCTATGTAAAAGACCCTGTTAAAAGAGTAAGTAGATAAGCCGTCATTTGGGAGAAAATATTTAAATATCTGACAAAGGACTTACATCCAGAACAAATAAAGAACTCGCCAAACTCTACAGTATGAAAACAATAGAATTGGAAAATGAGCAAAAGACATGAATAGTCTTTTCACCAAATAAGTTATATAGGGGTGGTAAATCAACACATGAAAAGAAGTTCACATTCCTAGCCATTAGGGAAGTGCAATTATAAAACCACAGCAAAACGCAATTACATACCTATTTGAATGGCTAAAATAGAAAACACAGATAATACCAAATGCTGACAAGGTTAAGAAGTTACCCGATTTCTTATACACTAATGGTGAGAATGTAAAATGGTACAGCTAGTCTGAAAATTAGTCTGTCCCCCCCCTCCCGCCTTTTTTTTTTTTTTTTTTTTTTGAGACAGAATTTCTGTAGGCCAGGCTAGAGTGTTGTGCTATTAGCTTAGCTCACAGCAACCTCAAACTACTGGGTTTCAGGGATACTCCTGCCTCAGCATACTAAGTAGCTGCGACTACAAGTCCTACAGGTGCTGCCACACCTGGCTGATTTTCATAATGGTTTGTAGAGACAGCGTCTAGTTCTTACTTAGGCTGGTCTCGAACTCCTGGGCTCAAGTGATCCACCTCACAGATTCTGGGATTATAGGCATGAACAATATCCAGTCTCACTATTTGTATTTGTGATCTAGCCTCACAGATTGCTGGGATTATAGGCATGAACAATATCCAGTCTGATGATTTCTTTAAAAATTAAACATACACTTGCTATATAAACCAGTGAGCACACTCACAAAGTTATTTATCTTAGAAAAACAAACTTATGTTCACACAAAAGCCTGCACACGAGTGTTCATGGCAGTTTGGCTCTGCTTATATTGATAATAGTCTAAACTTGGGAGCAATAGTGTAGACGAATCTTGAGAGGCTTCTGCTGGGTGAAATAGCCAATCTCAAAAGGTTACATACAATATGATTCCACTTATATAATATTCTTTATAATATTCCACTTACATAATATTCTTGAAATTTAAAACATTGTAGAGATGAGAACAGAGAAGCGGTTGTCAGGGATGAGGGAAGCAGAGTGAGCCTATGGCTCTGAGGAGGGATCACAGAGCTCTGTGGCCGCAGTCAGTTGTGAGTTCTGGTTGTGGTGGCGCTTGTGTGAGCCCATACATGTAATGAAATGCCTTAAAACGGTACACAGTGACATGAAAAAACTGAGTGCATGCCACAACTGGTAAAATATGAGTAAGATCTGTAGTTTAGATTAGTTGTATTGTGCCAGTAATTTCTTGGCTTTGATAATGGACTATCATTACAGAAGATGTCACTGTTGGGGAAAGCTGAACAATAGTTATTGGGTCCTCTCTCTATTATTCTTGCAACGTCTTGTAAGTCTCTCATTATTTCAAAATAAAGTTAAACTCGGTGCTGGCCACATGCACTGAGGCTGGCAGGTTTGAACCAGGCCTGGGCCAGCTAGGCAACAATGACAACTGCACAAAAAAAGAAAAAATAGCTAGGTGTTGTGGTGGGCACCTGTAATCCCAGCTACTTGGAAGGGTGAGGCAAGAGAATAGCTTGAGGCCAAGAGTTGGAGGATGCTGTGAGCTGTGATGCCATAGCACTCTACTGAGGGTGACATAGTGAGACACTATATCGAAAAGAAAAAAAAAGTATACAAAAAAGGAATATCTATAGTTCCAGCTACTTGGAAGGCTGAAGCAGGAGTATGGCATGAGTTCAGGAGTTTGAAGTTGCTGTGAACTATGACACCACAGCACTCTGGCCTGGGCAACAGAGTGAGACTCTGTCTCCACCAAATAACTAACTAACTACATAAATAAATAAATAAATAAATAAATAGGGAATAATCATCATCATTAAGGAAATACAAATTAACCATACTGTGCTACCATTAACATGCTCATCAGCATGGCTAATATCAAAAAGACTTACAATATAAATATTGGTGAGAGTGTGTAGCAACTGAAACTGTCATGCACCAAAATACAATAATGTTCTTCACTGTAATATTCATAATAGTTTCAATCTGCAAATACCCAAATGTCCATCAGTATTAGAATGGGTAAATAAATTATAATATGTTCTTATTCTGAACCTCTTCACAGACAACCTGTTGATCAAGTAATGTCTGCAGAGTAAAGTAGTTTCTTTAAAAGGGAAAGTTAGAGAAAAGTGTATATAGGGTTTGAGATTCTGGACTCCTGAGGTTTTAGGCAGGTCTTAAGGTGGGAAACTGACTGGAACTGGGTAAGTTTATGACACAATAGTTTTGGATGAGTGGACACAGTAAGGTGATAGTCTGGAGATGAGTTTTATGAAGAGCAAACTTATTTACATTTATAAGCAAACAGCTTATAGAAATTGGTTTGCAAATTTTTCCTGGTGGAAACCATGGAGTACTTTATTGGTCTACAATCAGATCTTCCATGGCAAGAATCTCTTGGGGAATAAAAGCAGTAATATTGGCACAGACCATCTAGCTGTCAGTCCCATCAGCTAAGTCCATGCTGATACAGGTAACCTCAATTCTCAGAAAAATGCACTACTCTCCAGCAGTGGAAATAAGTAACTAATGGGTTCCTCATCTCAATGTGAATGAATTGTAAAACCTAAAGTGGAAAAGAACTATTAAATCACCATTTTAAAAGGTGATTTATTAAAAATTAAAATTTAAAAAGTCAGTTAAGAGAGAAGGCATGTACGGTGGGCAGGAGCATGCAGGGACTCTGTTACAGGATGCTCGAGGTATTCCAGCTCCTATGCTGGACGTTGGTTACCCGAGTAAGTTCACTTTGTGAAAATCTATCAAGCTATACAACTAGGATTTGTACACTTTTTCTCTTCATGTGTTATACTTCAATTAAATTTTTAAAAACTAACTTAAAAATGGAGGTGAGCAAAGCAAAGGCCTAAGTTCTAATGTTATTGGAAATAACTGCAACAATAATATTAAAAAAAAATCGAACAGAAGAAAAAACCCCTGATAATTACTCACCCACTCTCCATTATTGCATACCTGTGCCATTGGCCTATTCCATCAAGTGTTTGTGGGCAAATGGCAGAGCTTTCTTTACCTGTCCATCTGTTCAAGTTGTGTTGATCAAAGCTCTACTTCCCCCTCCGGAAGATGAAATGTAATACATGATGTTTATGTTTATGTTATGTTTATGTTAGCTGGAAGATCCAGTTGCTTGGATTGGGTGGTAGAAGTTTAACAACCTCAAATAGAAAGACAGTGAGCATGTTGCTCTGATTAGAAAAACCCCAAAGTCCTGTTATCCTGTAAGACTGTCCTTTTCTGGAGATTTCAGCCATTTCACTGTAAAATTGTTTTTTTGAGACTGAGTCTCACTATGTTGCCCTCTGTAGAGTGCAGTGACGTCACAGCTCACAGCAACCTCAAAACTCTTGGGTATAAGCAAGACTCTTGTCTCAGCCTCCCAAGTAGCTGGGACTACAGGCACTCGCCACAACGCACAATTTTATTGTTGCAGTTGTCATTGTTGTTCAGCTGGCCCGGGCTGGGTTCAAACTCACTACCCTCGGTGCATGTTCAGTGCCATAACCACTGTGCTACAGGTGCCGAGCCTTCACTGAGAATTTTTAACCATTGCTGTCATTAATTAAGAAAAGCACTTAGCTTGTCATCAGGTTACCTTAATTTGGCATATGCTGTAATCTACAAATAACTGTTCCTGTGCTCTGCCTGTTGTATAACTTCCAAATGATTTGAGGAAAACCCCAGGTATTTTCAAATGAAAGCAGGAACAGAAAAGAAAAAATAAGGAAATTGTTATTAGTTATTTATACTTGAGACTTTTCAGTTTTGTCAGTTTTGTTTGAGGCATTATTAGATACTTTTTAGGACTTTTTTTTTTTTTTTTGAGACTGTCACCCAGGCTGGAGTATGGTAAACCAATCATAGCTCACTGCAGCCTCCAACTCTTGGCCTCAAGCAGTCTTCCTACCCCTGCCTCCCAAGTACCATCATGTGGGCTAATTTTTCTTATTTTTTGTAGAGATGGCATCTCACTATGTTGCCCAGGCTGGTCTCAAACTCCAGGCCTTGGATCCTCCTGCCTTGGCCTCCCAAAGTGCTTAGATCATAGGCATGAGTTATGCCTAGCCCCTTTGAGAACTATTACTGCAAAGGCCTTTATTATATTTTATGCATTTAAGTAACTCATTTGTTTCATGCTCTAAAATACTGTAATTAGAATTGAGTTTCTAATCTCACTAAGATCTGTATATTTCCTGTGAGTCCTGGGAAGCACCTTCTCCTAATCCATTAAGATCAACAAAACTTGTATTTAAATACCAACCATCTGAAATACTTGTTTTGTCTGTTTTACTGGAGGCTACTTTGGGTCAGAAATTTAAATCTTCAGAGGTTTTTTGTGTTTTACATCACACATCCCTCTCCCCCAAGTAGAAAGCATATAATAAAAGGGAATTATATCTTATTTAGCAAATGAAAAAGGAAAGAAACTGCCCTAGCATGTAGGCCAGTGTTTCTCAAAGTGGGGTTTGAGCAGCAGCAGCCACATCACCTGAGAACATGTTAAAAGTAAAAATCCTCTGGTCCCAACTCAAACCGACAGAATCAGAGGCTCTGAGAATGGGATCCGCTAATGTGTGTTTGAACAAGATTCTCCGGGTGATTCTGCCGAGGGTAAGTAGGTGTTTCTGACCAACTGATGCGTCCTCAGAAACACTGAACAATCTTAGTGAGTTCATCTGTGAGGCTCTGGGATGCCTCTCCCAAATGACTATGCGTTTTATAATGACCGCTTTTCATATCTGAAGTTGTGTTATTCCACGGGCATCACGTTAACAACAGTTTCTACCGCAATAATGATACTAGCATTTTACTGATTTATTTGCTTCTCCCTGCAAACTTTAGGATGCCCCACCCAGGGCTAATGACAGTGGATCTGCAGTCAGGCCTCACGCGGGTCCCTCTCTGTCTCTGTCTCCAATCCAGAGACTTGCTCTGCTCTCCAGTCCCCCTCACCCTGCGCATCATGTCCCCAGCGCACGTGTCCTCCGCACCACCCGCCCCCCCCACCCCCCGCGCCTCCGCGTCCTGTGTCTCCAGTTTACCAGTTCAGACACTTTTCCATATTCTCTTGTGTCACATTTGCTAATACCTTGTTAGCCCAACTAAGTCACAAGGCTGACCTCAGAGCGGGAGGGCATGGGGGAGAGTGTGAACACAGGGAGGGGTGAAGAATCGGGACTATCTTTGCAAACTGCCACTGCATACTTATTTTTTTTTATTTGTTGACTAATAGGAACTCAAATATCCTTAGCCCACTTTAATTATATCACTTACTTTGACTCGGCTTTCTGCTAGGAAAAAACTAAAGCTAGTATTTATGTTTTTTTTTTTTTTTTTTTTTTAAGTAGTTTAAGTCAGCTATTAAGTCTTACCTGGAAAAAAAAAAAAAAGCACCAATGCCTCGAGAGATTTTTTGAGAAGGCTCCCAGACCTCCAGAACGCACTTTGGTTAAAATAAACATCTTTGGTCAATTTGAAGGTCTTTTCATAACTTTGCTTTATGCACTCCCACCAAATATAAAATTTCCTGTTAAATATGGTCAAGTATTGATGGTGTTGCACAAAACAAATATAAAAGCTGAACCAAACTGGCGTCACTCTTCAAAGTAATTTCTTTCTTTCTTTCTGTCTTTTTTTTTTTTTTTTGAGACAGAGCCTCAAGCTGTCACCCTGGATAGAGTGCTGTGGCATCACAGCTCACAGCAACCTCAAACTCCTGGGCTCAAGTGAGTCTCCTGCTCCGCCTCCCAAGTAGCTGGGACTACAGGAGCCTGCCACAACGCCGGCCACAAAGTAATATCTTGAAGCTGTTATAAAATGGACTGAGTTATAAATAGTAATGACTAAAGTGCATTTGCACTGTATTCATATCCACAAAATCACAAAGCCTTCAGGCTTTTCTCTGTTGTCTTTACCCACAGTTTATGCTCTTTTCTTACATGTTCTTATGTTTCATTTTTTTCTTTCACCTGATCACTTTGTGTTGATGAGGATGGTAAAAGTACTTTGGTTTCCATGGTGATATTTGGTATGTGCAGATGAGTGACAAGAACCTTGAGTTGGAGAAGTGGGGTCTGTTGAGGCTGCAACACAGTAATGTGTAGCCCTGAGGCTCTCTTAGCTACTGCACAAATAGCTTTTTAAGTGAAATTTAACCTATTTTGCCAGAAGATTGCCAAGTAATATCAGAAGTCAATGAACTTCTAAAAATTAAACTTCGAATTAAATATAATGTTACTTGGGCTGGGAGAACAAAATCCATTTGCCAAAAGGTTATATAAATGCATGCAAAAAATCTGGGTGCTTTATATTGTAACTATTTCTGTTTGTTTTAATGTAACTCATTTTGTTTGTTTTAATATAACCATCAGCAAAGTGTGTGCAACCCAGCTTTCAAATTTATTCTTTTTTTTATTTTTTATTTTTTTCTGGTTAATGTGAGGGTACAAGTGACCAAGTCACAATATTTGAATTTGTTAGGTAGTTGCGCCCTAAACTCAGGAGGTGTGCCATATACCCCTACATTGTGCCCATTAAGTAGGAATGCACCAATTCCCCCCAACTTGAAGTGAAAGTTTTACTCCTGTGTGGGGGTGAATTAGATCGTCTGCTGGCTTCTTATTAGTATTGAGTACATTGGATTCTTGCTTCTCCATTCTTGTGATACGTTATTAAGAAGAACGTGCTTCAACTACATCCAGGTTAATACAAACGCTGTAAAGTCACCATCTTTTTATGGCTGCATAGTATTCCTTGGTATACATATACCACAGTTTGTTAATCCATTCTGAGTTGATGGGTATTTAGGTTGTTTCCACATCTTGGCAATTGTAAATTGAGCTGCAATAAACAATCTAGTGCAAATGTCTTCATGATAAAATGATTTTTTTTCTTCTGAGGAGATGCCTAGTAGTGGGATTGTAGGATCAAATGTGAGGTCTAATTTGAGTTCTTTGAGAATTCTCCATACTTCTTTCCAAAGAGGCTGTACAGTCATACCAACAGGGTAAAAGCCCTCTCTCCACGTCCACGCTACCATCTGCAACTTTCGGAATTTGTGATGTGGACTTATCTTACTGGGGTTAGGTGATATCTCAGTGTGTGGTTTTTTTTTTTTTTTTGTAGAGACAGAGTCTCACTTTATTGCCCTTGGTAGAGTGCCATAGCATCACACAGCTCACAGCAACCTCCAGCTCTTGGGCTTAGGCAATTCTCTTGCCTCAGCCTCCCCAGTAGCTGGGACTACAGGCGCCCACCATAACGCCTGGCTATTTTTCTGTTTTGCAATTCACCGAGGCCAGGTTTGAACCCCCCACCTTCGGTATATGGGGCCAGCACTCTACTAGATGAGACACAGGCGCCACCCTGTGTTTTTTTTTTTTAATTGCTGGGATTCATTGAGGGTACAAGAAACCAGGTTACCTCAGTGTGGTTTTGATTTGTATTTCTCTGATGATCAGGGATGGTGAGCACTTTTTCACGGTTGTCTGTCATTCATGTGTCTTCCTCAGAGAAGCTTCTGTTCATGTCTCTTGCCCAATGATAGCCTGGATTGTTTGCTCTTTTTTTTATGGATTAATTTGAGTTCTTTAAAGATCTTCATTATCAAACCTTTGTCAGATTTGTAACATGCAAATATCTTTTCCCATTCTAAAATTTGTCTATTTGCTTTGTTGTGTCTTAGCTGTGCAGAAGCTTTTCAGTTTAATTAAGTCCTATTTGTTTATTTTTGTTGTTGTAATTGCCACAGAAGTCTTCATAAAATCTTTCCCAAGGCTGATATCTTCAAGTGTTTTCCCTACACTATCTTTGAGGATTTTTATTGTTTCTTGCCTTAGATTTAAATCTTTTATTCATCTTGAAATCAATTTTTATAAGTGGTGAGAGGTGCTGGTCCAGTTTCAGTCTTTTACGTGTGGTTACCCAGTTCTCCCAGCACCATTTATTGAATAGGGATTCTTGTCCAGATGGCTGTAAGAGATTGGTTTCATTTCTTGGTTTTTCTATTCGATTCCATATGTCTATGACTTTATTGTCCTACCAATGATAGTAGAATTTTTCTTCAGTTGGTTCTTGGTCCCAGGGATTGGAAGAATGAATCCATGGACCATAAATCAGTAGTAAGACAGGATTTATTTTACAGAAAATAAGACCGAGAAAAAGCACTAGAGCACCTGGCAGAGGGAAAAACCCAAGTCAGAAAAAATGTTTCTGCCTGGGTCGTATAGGCATATATATAGTCGCATGGGTCTTTTGTAGTTACATTTGGCCAGGACTTGGTAACAAATGAATGGATACAGTCCCTTCCGCTGGGGTAAGATGAATGAGTGTAGCAATGAATGGGTATAGTACCTTTGGCGGGGGAGGCAAATAAACGCATAAACGCATAAATGAATGAAATTATCCCGGCCTAGGAACAAATGGGGGAATCCTGTATCACCCTTAGGCCTGTGAAATGCTCACAGGAGAGTAGTGCAGCCAGAGGAGGGCTTTCTAGTTGCAGGGGTGGTTCTGGAGTTGACACTGGCATCAGCACGGGCTGTGCCATGGTCTCCCTCCACTAACCGGGGATCTGCGAGATTCCATGGCACTCGCCCTCTGCCGCAGTTGGTTCTCCAGCTCTGCCTCCCCTCCTCCGCTGCACCAACACCGCTGGGGCAGAGATGCAGAAGGCGCAGCAGGTTCTCCCAGGTGGCTGGCGCTGACCAAGCCGGATGCACCCGCCCTGTATGACCAATTCCATACTGTTTTAATCACTGTGGACTTGTATTTTATTCTTGTCTTAAGGGCAGCTGCATACTCTTGCATCCCAGAATGTCAAGGCCCTAACAGAATGGCAGAGTATTAACTGCGTATTTAAATGGCTGTGCCCCTAAAATGGGGGTAGGAGACAAGACCTAAACCTTTCCTAACTCAGTATGCTTTTTACTTTCATTAAACAGATACATATGATTCTAGGAGATGTCACTTTTTATTTATAGAAAACGCGCTGCGGGTACGAAACTGAGAGGTTTTTTGACGTTGGAAGGCGGGAAACTAAAGGCCAAAAAGGGAAGAGGGAAAACTCTATTGTAAACTCGGGGGCCTGCGGGTCACCGGGGGCTGGCGCCAGGTGCTCAGAACCAGACCGGCCGGCCATGCTAGCAGCCCAGCGCCCTGCGCCGCAGCCTCCGACCTGCTGGGGGCGCGGTGGCGCAGGGCCGGGCCGGCCGCCCTGGGCCGCTCTCTCCCGCAGGAGGCGGTAAGGCGGGGCCAGAGGGGTGCGGGGCGGAGGGCACCCACGGAAGGTCAGCGGTGGCCGGGTGCCGGGCGGTCCAAGCCTTCGCCACCCCGCAGACGCCCTTAGCCCGCCCGCGGAGCCAGTTTCCCGGCCCGCACGTCCTGCCCTGGATACCCCACCCAGAGCCTGCGCCTCCCCCTCCAGACGCGAGTTGGGGGACGTGGCAGCGTAGCGGTGCGCACAACGCCGTCACCAGGCGGTCTGCAGCCGCACGGAGCCCCCCTTCGGCTAAACGCAAGAGACGGGAAGGTACTTTTTTTTTTTGCAGTTTTTGGCCGGGGCTGGGTTTGAACCCGCCACCTCCGGCATATAGGGCCAGCGCCCTACTCCTTTGAGCCATAGGCGCCGCCCGGGAAGGTACTTCTTAAAAAGTACATTTTACATTAAACTCATCGTAAAACATAGAACTCATCTTAAAACTTAAGTGACCACGCCTTTATGTTTCTTAAGTCTTGTGAGAACTTGTACATGCTAAGCCTTTTCCCGGCTGGGAGGCAGGTTGGGGTGCGGGTGCCCGCCCGGCCTGGCGCCGACGCCCCTGTGGGTCCAGGTTCCCTCCGTGTAAACGCGGTGAGGTCGCCGGGACCGCGGTTCATTGACTGCTGTGTCGTATGAAAACGTCATCTCGTTTAATTCACAACCGAGGATGTATCAGTGGTTCTCAACCTTCCTAATTGCTGCGTTGTTACAAATGGAAAAAAGGGGTGGCGACCCACAGGTTGAGAACCGCTGAAGAAGATAAGGCTGAGATTGTCTTGTAGCTTTGTAGGCAGAGTGAAACGTTTGACTCACCTTTAGTAAAAAAAGGTTAACAGTTTCCTAGTTATGAATAGGTAAGGGAACAAGAAGTGGATGATGAAAAATAAAGAAGAAATGGCCTGGTTTATTATTTTGCAAGTAGGCTCGCAAATTAACCACAAAATTACTTAGCCAGGAGCAGTACAATTCAAAGTCCCCATGGTCCCTGTCAGTATGTGCACACGTGGGTTTTCTGTGTGCACAAAAAACACATCAAAAATGAGGTTATGATGCAGCTTAAAAATAAGCAGATATTTACAGTGAGTGTAAGTAGAGGTTGGTCAATATCATATGTAAATAAATGAGTGCCAGTTACCTGCAGTGGGGGGAAGTAAGGGAAGAAGGTGGAGAAAGTAGTAGGGAGGCTGAAGAAGTGCTGATGGAAATATGCTAGACATTAACTGTTTCTGTCTTAGGAACAGTTGATTTGAGTGGTAATGTCAAAATAAGTATTGGTTTGAACTTAAGATTGGTTCTGCAGCTTTTAAAATAGAACTATTAGTTCTATACTTGAAAATAGCTAGTAAGCTTTTACTTCTAGATTAAAAGTTTATCTTGTTGAAACAGATTTATTTTCCCAAAAAGTACTGATGATTTACACATCTGTGAAGAAACAACCAGGAATTTGCATTCTACATACTTATTCAACTGATAACATCTTGAATTTCCACCCCAGCCATACTTATCTCCCTTTGTGAGTTGGTCATGTGAAGAAATGCAGAATAATTTTCTCCTACGTAAAAGGTTTTCTGTTGTTTTTTTTTTTTTTTGTCTTTTAAAAATAGTTATATAGCCTCGGTGCCCATAGCACAGTGGTTATGGTGCCAGCCACATACACCGAGGGTGGCAGGTTCAATCCCCACCCAGGCCAGCTAAAACAACAATGACAACTGCAGCAAAAAGTAGCCGGGCATTTTGGAGGGCACCTGTTGTCGCAACTACTTGGGAGGCTGAGGCAAGAGAATTGCTTAAGCCCAAGAGTTGGAGGTTGCTGTGAGCTGTGATGCTATAGCACTCGGCACTCTATGGAGGGTGACATAGTGAGACTCTGTCTTGGAAAAAAAGAAAGTTAAAAAATAGTTAAATATAACAAATTCTTGGCTACTGAGACTGCTTTTGGTCTCAGTAGTCTATATGTTCTTAACTTAAAGTACAGATCATTGTTAAAAATTTCCAATTTAACATGATATAAATAAGTTTATGGAATTTGGAGAGCACTGTTACACCATCTTCAACAACTGTGGTTAGCAAAAGGAGAAGCAACCATAAAACTGGGCTGTCTAATCCTACTTCAAATAAAAGAATGAGAAATAATGGAAAATATCATTTCATGCTTTCCAGAAAGTATCATAATGAAAATTATGGTATGTTAAATTTTTTAAAATATACATAAGGGTTTCAGTCCCACAGTGTCATCATTTGTGGCAATAAGTTAAACATAAGCAATGCATTGTGAAGGTGAATGTGGATGTCTGGAGGTTGTAGTATAACAGATGCTGCCTGGATTGCTTGTTTTCTTGATTTATTTTGAAGGAAATGTAGGGAAAAAAGGGATCAAGGAATCTTGCAATGAAAATTTAGTTTTTATAGATATGTCTCATATTGGTTGACTCTCATCACTGTATTTTAAAATAGTGAAATTTCTGTTGGCTGTAACTAGTGTCTGTGTCTCTACATACATACATATTAATGTGTATATGTACTTATAGATACATATACACATGCATATACACACACACGCATATGTATTATTTTAACCCCTACGTACATAGTTTTGGGCGTCAGGTGTGGAGTGAGTATTATCCTCAATCTCTGGCACATTGTCACCCACACAGAGTATATGTGATAAACTGTCCCTGGAGACACCTCTGTGCTCTTCACTTTGTACTCTGACCTTCCCATTTACATTGTTTTTCTTCCCAATAAACAACTTTAATCCATTTTCTACAGGATATCTTTTTTTCCAATAATAAGAAAATGCTGGTTGTATTAGGATTTGGTCAGGATGAGTTTTACCTTGGTATATCTGCTTTTTCAAGCTTTCATAGTATTTTTAGAAAAGCCCAAATTTCAAAAACAATCTTACACTGTGATTCAGTCCTAATAACATGACCAGGTGTTGACTGTTTCCTACCTAATTACCTAAATTTCTGTTTTAGATGGCCTGCTGACAGGTGGCATTATACTGCTTCCACTTTAATATTGCTTCATTTTTCATTTTCTCTTTCCTCATATTCATATTAAACAAGTTTTTAGCACAGGGAGAAACGTCACGGACATCTTGGGTAAGTACGTGGTGGCCACCATGGCTGAGAGGGGAGAGATGAAGTGCTGGTAGTCTTTCTTAGAAGAAAACAATGACTGTAGTGGAAGCAGCTGATTTACAGCCACAAGAAAGGAGAAATAGCAAAGGAACTTAGCATCACTTCCTCTACCTTATCCACATTTTTAGAAGATTGAGCCAAGATTCAAGACAGGGTTAAAGAAGGGGTACTGGGACTAAAGCAGAATGGAATAGAAGTCCCTTTTCGAGCAGGTTTTTGCATGGTATTAAGTTTGTGCAGGAAACTGGCATGATTATAGTACCATTTATAGAACCGAAAGTATCAGATTTTTGCCAACCTTGGACCTGGTGAGTTTCGAGCAGGTGTGGGATACCTACACAAATTCTAGTCATGTTATCTAATTGTTTCAGTAGTTGCCTCTGGTACCCAGCCTGGTGGCTCACACCTGTAATCTCAGCACTTTGGGAGGCTGAGGCGGGAGGATTGCTTGAGACCAAGAGTTTAAGAAGCTTCCTGTAGTGCAGAAAACACTGTTTGGTAAGGAAAATTATTAACTCTTAATTATGTAGAGGAGAAATTTAAAGAAAAAAAATAGAACAATTGCTGGTTGTAGCTTGAATGACGTTATAAATGCTAATAATAGAGGTATGCTTTGCCAGTTAGTTACCATATGCTTCATGCCAAAGGTAGACTTTCCAAAGGAAGAAAGCAGGTTGATGATTGCTCTAGTATGCAGTAATGCATTCTGGACAGTCAGCTAACCACCAATGCTCCATAAATGTTCATTTGTTCCCCTGTGATTACCAGGCCAATACAAATGCCTAATGATGAGAAATATATTAATGAATGGCTGAGAAAGATTGACAAGAGAATGTGGAGGGATACCAGCCCCCCAACCAAAGCAAGTGACATGGCCTCAGGTGCTCCCCAAGGAACGTCGCGCTAAGATGGAAAAACTTCTTTATCTGTGGACATGTTCACAGGAGGAAGTAACCGGAGGGCTTCTCAGGGTGAAGCTGGAGGTTGGGCACTTGCAGAGGTTATGGGAAGAGGTGCTTTGTCCTTTTCTCTTTTTATTTATGGCTAAGCTTCAAGTTTTGGGGAATTATCAGACAGTACAGACAGCCAGACACCGTTGTGGTTAAGCTTGCAACATGATGTTGAGAAAGTATGTTTAATTTAGATTAACTATATATGTATCCAGCAGCAATAGTGCCGAACAAAGAATTTTCATGGCAGCTTCTGCTGTTTCAGCATTGTTCATTCCTTTTTCTATTTCTATCCTTTTATCTGATCAGTGTGTATAAAAACACCAATAAATGTGGGTTGTCACTGAGTGCCTGAAGTCTCCCTTTCATCAATCATTCTGTGTGCAATACTTTCCTCTGTGTCCCTGATCAGTTAAGTTCCGTGGTCGACTACAAGAATGCAAGGAGCAAAAAGTGACGTCCTCTTGCTGATAGACAATTGCTCTGCACACACTACATTCTGTGCTTGGATCATATACATGTTAAGTTTTTCCCAGTGAACTGCATAGCCATTCTGCAGCCTTTGGATCAGGGTATAATTCACACATTGAAACAACTCTTTTGAAGAGAAAATTGAGGAAGTAAACTTAAGGGTAGCCATTGGCGTGATTGTGGAGACTGGTTGTCTATATGGCATCTGCAGAAATGAAATGTTGGCAAAAAACAGGTCTGATTCCTGTGCAGGCCCCTTAGGGCCACCTGGAAGAAGACTGCAACTAAAGGTGGTGTTTGAACTATTCAGTGTGGCACTCAGTCACTACCATTACTGTTAACTATTTCTCCAGAGTTATCAAACCTTGAAATTGCTACAAGAGTGCTAACTAATGTAAAAATGTAGCCTGAAGGCTATGGTGGTGGTGATGGTGAGATGATGAGTAGACAAGGGAACCATAATGTGCATGAAGCAAATGGTGGAATAGCCAGCAGTGAATGCTTCTGCAGCCTTTGCCATCATAGAAAGTGGAGCAATCCTTTCCCCACAGCAGGTGTTCCTGAAGGGGAACAAATAAGTGGTATGGATGAATATTTAGTGACTTCTGCAACACAAAGTGTTTTGAAAAGCTGAGCTCCTAGTTTTCTCCATAACTACAAAGTTGCAAAAATATTGCATTTATAAAGTCTATAAAATAGAAGACTGAATGAACATAGAACATGTGTACATAAAGCCCCAGCAAGTGTCCACATGGGATGTCTGGCTCTTCATGAGGGTCATGGCACAGTGGTTGCAGCATTTCCCCCAGTAATTTCATTGTCATTGAGTTGAATCTTTGGAAGGTTTCTTTCTCTGCTTCCCCTTTCAACCCCCGTTTCCCACCTCAGCATTAGGTGGCACGAATGATAAGAAAAAGCTTTTGCCTAATAATATCTAGAAGAGAAAAATATTCCCAAAATGTTGACAGCTCTGGCTGAGAGAACCAGAAGACAAAAGACACGCTTAGATCTAATAGTATGAATTTAGAGTAGACAAGAACAAAAAGATATTCCTATTAAGCAGATGGCAGAGCATGTTCTACTTGGAAAGTTGCTGGCAGTCACAGGGGAGTGTATGCAGACAGCTACTTACCCTCACTATGTGGGGCAGTAAGTGCGCGGTGGGTCAGAGGAGGAGGGGAGAGCAGCAGCAGGTGTGAGCAGCCAGCAGGAGATAGGGAGCAAAGGAGTGCTGGTACTTCCCTTGGGTTGCTGTCCTGGAAAGGCTATCAGAGAGGAAGAGTGAAATGGAAAAGAGCGTGGGTGACCCCCTGCCTCCTGCCCTGAGTGCTCGCTGCTTACAGCCTTGTGATGTGACTCCGACCAAGCTCTAGGTCTCCAGACTTGTGCGGGAAACAGCTTTTGCCTCCCACACTGGCTTGTTTTGTGCAGTAAAAAATAAAATAATGATTTTCCAAACTAAAAGCACCATTTACAAAGCATATTATGCAAATTGGTGATCACTTTAGGTCTATATCTGGGCTGGAATTCAAAAATAGGAATGAGAATGATTTTTAAAAAGTAATTTATCAAATAATTATGACAGGAAAAATATCTTATTTTGTTTTTAGGTAATAAGTTGTCATTGGTCAAGATGTCTTCAGCACCAGAGCCTCCAGCATTTAAAAAGGAACCACCTACAAAGAAAGCCTTTCAAAACCCAGGGCTCAGAGGAGTGCGCACGACGACCTTATTTTGGGCTGTGAATCCAGAGCTCTTCATTAAACCTGTAAGGTGTACATATAGGGAAAGGCTTGGTGTTTAATTTACCAGGCTGTCAGAAAGTTCTTACTTTCCTCTAACAGGAAATAATTTTGATTTTGTCGTGGAAATTTTATGTTGACTAATAAGACCTCTGAATAGAAGGTGGAAAGAATAGAATAGAAGAAGGAAATAAAATAGAATATTTTAAAATAAAATAAAATAAAATTTTCCAAGAAGGAAAATTTTATATGCTGTCTCACATATAAATACATATATAAAACTAAATATTTTGAGGGCCTTTGAGAGTGATAATGGAAAATGATTGCATTAATGGATCAGGAGTTGAGCTAATCGAGACTTGGGACCAGACAAGTTAATCAGCTTGTCCATGTCACACAGGTAACCCTGAAAGCACAGAACCAGACCAGTTTCCATGTCTCAAGTATCTCCCAACTGTCCCCTTCCTGAGCCTAGAGGTCTGAGCTGTCCAGGCTTTAGATAGGAGAAAGACTGCAGAGAAGAATCTCTGAATCGGGGGTGAACCTGTGGCTCCATGGGCCACGTGCAGACTATTTGATGACTGTTTTGCTTCTCTGTGGTGTCAGATAGCGTGGGTAAAGAACTGAGTAAACTGTTACATTGGAATTCTCGGGTAAGAATGCTAGTGTGCTGTCAGGCAAGCCATGTCGAGAGGGAAACAGATCAGATGGCTCAGGTCTCCCCAGATCGTTTTCTTAATTAAGGCTTTATGATATTTTTCTTTGACAGAACAAACCTGTAATGGCTTTTGGATTGGCAGCCCTTTCGCTTTGCGTGGCTTATATTGGTTACCTGCATGCAACACAAGAGAATCAGAAGGACCTCTATGAAGCTGTTGATAGTGAGGGGCACTGTCACATGAGGAGGAGAACATCTAAATGGGACTGATGGTTCTGGTCACTGCAGATGGAGCTTTCTTGAGGGTTCTGAGATCTTCAGATGAAAGACTGTATGAGCACACAGTGTCATGTTTCCTGTTCTGGAACATGTTAATGAGGAGAGAATATTGCAGTGGCACTGGGACAGCTGTGTAAATTTTGTCCTTTCATTGCTTCAGCCACAGAAAATTTTCTACAAAAAATGTCACAATATGTTTCTTTTATTAAATCATCTTATAAAAGTGCTATGAGAATAGAAGCCATTTTTGTAAATTATTAAGCTCTGTAATAACCCAGTGCTATTAAATTTACATGATTTTTTCTTCCTTCCTTCCTTCCTTCCTTCCTTCCTTCCTTCCTCCCTCCCTCCCTCCCTCCCGCCCGCCCACCCCTGGGCTTAGGCGATTCTCTTGCCTCAGCCTCCCAAGTAGCTGGGACTACAGGCGTCCGCCACAACACCCAGCTATTTTTCTGTTTTTACAGTTCTGCTGAGGCTGGGTTTGAACCCGCCACCTTCGGTATATGGGGATGACACCTTACTTAATGAGCCACAGGCACCACCCCTGCATGATGTTTTTAATTTTTTTTTTTTTTTTTTGGCAGAAGATGTGACCATTCTTTTAATGGTCAACTCTTAATTTTAAATTCTACCATTACATTAATTTATTTCAAGTATTCATTTTTAATGTACTATATTGTATAAATAACAAACTAATATGCTTGCAACAAGAACAGGTAGCTCAGGCAATGGAAAACAACCTGAAAATAAACCATTTAAAAAATGTTACATTTTCTCTTATCTCAAAACCACTATAAAGTTCACTGCTAAACTACCTGGCTAATACGCCAATAAGTGAGTTTCCCTACCAAGTGCGGAAAGAAAAAGTGCAAGAATATTTTGGTCCTCATAGAAACCAAGGCTTCACACCTCTGACAGCACTTTAGGACAGCAAAGAAAATGTAGTGCTGTTTCCATTATTAGTTTCACAATTCGTTTGTGAGCATTGCAAAAGAACAGTGTTATATAATAACCATTTAGATGTTTATTTTAGGTGTGCATTATTCTTTGTGTGGAAGACTCATGATGAAAAATATTAGTTATTCTTTATATCACCATCTGGTTGGTGGTGTCTCAGTGGAGGCTTCTACAATCTGGGTTGACGTTAGAAAAACTGGTTCCCAAAATTTTCCCGAAGTTCAGCATCTGAAGATATGGTTCTAAATGTTTACGTTAATACCTATGTATCAAATAAAGTCAGGAATACCTTCCAAGCCTTGGAACATGATCTTCATTTCTGTGTTTGTTGTTGCTGTTATTGTTAGGCAGGATGCATATTCTAAACAAAACGAAGCAAAATAAAGCAAAACAGTAACAGAATCAAATCAAATGCTTGGGACGTGCTCTTAACAGATAAAAAAGGTGAAATGGGTGAAATAGTTTAGTATTAAGGTGGCATATTTTTCAATTTTAAATTCTCATTCAGACAAACAGGGTCAATATTTTGTTACTTGTACTTTATTTTAAATCAATTACTATGTAGGTTTGCTGTAGATATGTTTTTTGCTGGAAAACTCAAAGGAATTACATACAAATAAAATCATTAGTAATTTGTATTTATAGATAATTAGAAATTACAAAATTATATTATCTCACAATATAAACAAAATAATAGTAAACTAATAATACATTATTAACAGGAAGTCCACTAAATATTTATGAATGATAATTTTCTTAACATAGTATCCCCAAATATGCTGAAGTTTCTGGAACTTATAGATAAATCTATGTAAAGCAAAGATCAATCTGATTTAAGAGCATTGTAAATTCATTTATCAACACAGGAACAGTAAACATGAAATTTTTAGTCTAATGTGGAATGATAGTGTTCTTGTAACATCTTCTCTAATAATATTTTACTCCGGCATCTTGCTTCACAATCAAATTAACATTGAAAAATAAACATCTATACCATCAAGAAATTGATAAAGGCTTGGCGCCTGTGGCTCAACGGGCTAAGGTGCCAGCCACGTACACCCGAGCTGGCGAGTTCAAATCCAGCCCGGGTCGCCAAACAACCAGGGCTGCAACCAAAAAATGGCCGGGTGTTGTGGGGGGCGCCTGTAGTCCCAGCTACTTGGGAGGCAGAGGCAAGAGACTCACTTGAGCCCAGGAATTGGAGGTTGCTGTGAGCTATGATGCCACAGCACTCTGTGCAGGGTGACAGCTTGAGGCTCTGTCTCAAAAAATAAAAAAAAAGAAAAATTGATAAAAATAAAATTTTGAAATTTTGCTATTTGGGTTTTTTAATCCAATACCTGTATTCTAGTAGTCGTATATTGTACATGAGCTATGTCACTTCAAAGCATGTTATAAACAATCCAATTTAAGTTTGATCTCTCAACACTTTTTTGTGCATGTTTTCTCATTTCATTGTAAGCATTTGTCTAATTTGCTAAAAATCTTATGTAGATACTAAAACAAAATAAGCTCAGATACAATTACTTAAATTGCCAAGCAACATTTTTAATATTTTAAAGTGAATTATGCTTTTGCAGCTGTTGTAAGTTTAGTTGTGTTTTGCTATTTCCAAGAGAAATGTTCATTTTCTATCTGGAGTAGAATCTATACTTGTAAAGAAAGAGAAATAGTAATTTTAAATCCTGAAGTCAACTTTAAGGTGCGAGAAATGATGGTTTCTATATTTTGGTTTCCATTTCAGCTATTTTGGGTCCAGAATTTAATTTTAATTGAAAAGATACTGCCACTCAGCTACTGAAATGAAGACCTAAGTGACAGGATATCCCAAAGTAATTGGAGTTTTTCTTTTTCCTTTTTATTTTTTATTAAATCATAGCTGTTTTTCTTTTAAAAAAAAATCAAGTATGGTATACTGAGGTATGATGTTTTTATTTGACTAAAACTAAATGTTATCTATTTTAGTTTTTATACATTAATATTGCAAAGATGTTATAAAACCAAGTGTTCCTATAGTTATTTAAAAACTAGAACTACTCAATAGATAAGAGGCCTCCTCTCGTATTGGATTCACTTCATGTGATTTAACTCTGACAAGGGTTCTGAACCTGTTTCATTTCTAGATATTTACCCCCTTCTCCAAATTGTTATAATTGGGGCTCAGTAGTAAATCTCATCTCTGAAGTTTTGTTTCATTTATTATTACCAAGTAATAATGACAGCACAGGCAGAGTTTATCATCATTGTGTTATCTTTAATTTCTGGTAATTGATTGTGGTTTTGCAAGGTCTGTGAAAATGCAATTATACCTGATGTGTAGTTAGCTATGGAATGAAATTAAATCCTTACCACTGAGACCTAAGTATTTGCTATGCCTCTCCATGTACCACACTTCAAATAGTTTAAAATGCACTTAAGCAGTACAAAGTGCCTTTTAATTTAAACATCGTCTTTTGTTTTTCATTTCCCTTTGAATTGGGTAGCCCTAGAACTAGGGTTCTTTTGCTTTTAGCTTATGTGTTTCATGTCCCATTCCTGTCTTTTAGAATTTTTTGCTGTTCAACAAAATTGGTTGATATTCAGTGGAGGGCAAATATTAATTGGGTGAATTATCAAGAGACTGTTGAAGGGCAGAAGGGCAGCAAAAATCACATGTCCTCTGTGGGAATGACCAGGCGGCAGGCAGTGGGTTCACTCCAGTATAGCACTGTGAAAAGCAGTTTGCGGGAAAAGCCAGGGTGGGTTTTAGGGACAAATTTTTTTGCCTAGGGTACTTTCTACGGGGTGGCTCCCAGTTACGGCACAGGCTTTGTGCACATGGAGTGTCAGGGGCTGCCTGGCTACACGTCAGTGTTTACATTCAGTCTCTACTGAATGAGGGCATAACTCTCAAAAATAAAACATCTCTTGAAATAGAGGATTTTGAACACTGGGTTTCACCTGGTCCAGGTCTGTCAGCTTATGGTTAAGACAAGAGGCTGAGAATGGTTAAGAAATTTACCCCACAAGACAGTGAAGGCTGAACCAAGTCTGGAACCTGAGTCTCCTTGCTCCAAAGTCTAAGGATCTTTTCACTCTTATATACCACAGTGTAGGTGGTGTCATGAGGGCAGGTCCATGCACGTTTGTGTCTTTCCACGAGATCAGACTTTTATTAATGTAATTTTAATCATAAAAGCCACCAGCTACATGCAGTTCCCAGGAGGCAGCTCCCTTTAGCACCATCATTCACTCTGTAGTCAGAGCCACAGACAAACGGGCTTAAGCCAATCCACAGCCATTGGTATTGCAAACATAGCACATGTAATCAAAATGTGAATGTTACAGATTAGCATTTCCACATCAAACCCCATAACTTTATTTTATTTTTTGTTATTGTTGCAGTTTGGCCGGGGCTGGGCTTGAACTTGCCCCCCTTGGCATATGGGGCCCGCGCCCTACTCCCTGAGCCACATGCGCTGCCCAAACCCGATAACATTAACATCAAGAGAAAAGGGGATAGGAAAAGGGGTTAATGAACCACCCTAAGCAGAGTGGCATGGATGAGAAGAATGCCCCAGGCTGACTGAGCCTTGGTGTGTGCAGGGCCTTAGGTGTGAGTGCTGGCCTCACAGGGCCGTGTCCGCACAGATGGCCACATCTAGCTGATGAAGTTCTGCTCTTTTTATGGCCCTTGAGGCCTGATAGTAAAGGATTGTGCTCTTGTCTAGTTGGGTGTAGTCTATATTGATCAAGTAAACATAGGTCTCTGCTGGTACAATGTTTTTTGAAACATAAGATGGAGTCTTTTTCTAAGATGGGGCCACTTTAGTCAAGGATACTCTACACAGGTGTAAATGTCCACAGAATAAGTAAGCAGCCACATTAACTCTTAAAAATAAAATGTTTTAGGTCTTAAGTACAGAAACACTAATGTATTTTGAAACAAAACTATGTAGTTGGTTTACTGCCAACCCCGCCCCCCCCAAGACCATCAGAACAACCAGTTGATGAAACACAATTAAGTTTATTAAACCTACTACACTAAGGGGAAATGCTGCTTTTACAAAGTTACTTGTTTTTAAGCAGGAAATGTTTGGGGAAGATATTTAACAGTATTTTGGAGACTAAGTTCAAGTGACTAAACATAGAATTTTGCTGGAGATTGAACAAAGTTCCCAATGTAATAGGGCTTTGAAGCAAGTCTTGATAAGTAAACTATTGCTTACTAAACAGTAAGGGACCTTTTTGCCCAGGGGAGTAATCTAATATTCTGATAGAACTACTTGCCCAGATCAGTAAGCTGTTCAATTGGTAAATTGGTTTTCAAGAATTTCCTAAAACAGTGAAGTAATTTATTTTATAAGCTTTTCTTCCCTAGGGGGACCAACTCTTCCAGTTTGTCAGGCATTGAGGAAACGCAGGATTTCAATTTTTAGGTTTTTTTTTGTAGAGACAGAGTCTTACTTTGTCACCCTTGGTAGAGTACTGTGGCATCATAGCTCACAATAACCTCCAGCTCTTGGGCTTAGGTGATTCTCTTGCCACTGCCTCTAAGTAGCTGGGACTACAGGCGACTGCCACAACGCCTGGCTATTTTTTTGTTGCAGTTTGGCCGGGGCCGGGTTCAAACCTGCCACCCTTGGTATATGGGGCCAGCACCCTATCCACTGAGCTACAGGCACCACCCAGTTTTCAGGTTTTGGGTTTTTTTTTGTTTTTGAGATACACAGTCTCACTTTGTCACCTTGGGTAGAGTGCTATGGCATCATAGCTCACAACAACCTCAAACTCTTGGGCTCAAGCGATTCTCTTGCCACAACCTCCCAAGTAGCTGGGTCTACAGGCGCCTGCCACAATGCCCAACTATTTTTAGAGATGGGGTCACTCTATCTCAGGCTGGTCTCAAACTTGTGAGCTCAGGTGATCTGCCCACCTTGGCCTCCCAAAGTGCTGGGATTACAGGCAGGAGCCCCTGCGACCAGCCCCATCACAGAGGTTATTAAATCAAGGCAAAATATCAGAGGAAGAGAAGATGTCACTGTGACAACAGGAAAAAGGCTGTACGATGAAGGCTGTGAGTCCTGGAACACAGATGGCCTTTAGAAGCTAGAAAAGGACGATGCATCAGAAGCTGCTGAAGAGCGCGCATTACATTGAGCTGGGCAGCTACCAGTACTGGCCGGTCCTGGTGCCCCGTGGCATCCGCCTTTACACCTACGAGCAGATCCCCGTGTCCCTCAAGGACAACCCGTACA
>CAUYRH010163848.1:0-17052 GCA_963574655.1 Perodicticus potto | reverse complement strand
TGTGGCTCAGCAGGCTAAGGCGCCAGCCACGTACACCTGAGCTGGCGGGTTCGAATCCAGCCCAGCCCACCAAATAACAATGACAGCTGCAACCAAAAAATGGCCGGGCATTGTGGCGGGCTCCTGTAGTCCCAGCTACTTAGAGGGCAGAAGCAGGAGACTCGCTTGAGCCCAGGAATTGGAGGTTGCTGTGAGCTGTGATGCCACAGCACTCTATCCAGGGTGACAGCTTGAGGCTCTGTCTCAAAAAAATAAAAAAAGAACAGTGTGCTAAGCACTGTCCCCACACATCTCTGTGTGGATCGATGTGAGAGTTTCTTTGGGAATATATTTAGGAGCAGATTATACACATAAGTAACTTCACTCCTGAGCCTATTGACAGACGGCTCATCAGAACGGCTGTATCAGTTTTCTCTTGGGCCACCAGGTCAGAAGAACTCCCCCTTCTTTTTCATTCTCCCTCAAAGATTCACCAAAACTTGATGCTATCTATTTTTCTGATTCTTGCCTAGCGAAGAGATATTATGTGGAACCTCATTGTTTTAATTTGCGAATATCTGATAGCTAGCGAGATTGAACACCTGCCCAGTACTGATTAACCATTTAGACATCCTCTTGTGTGTGTTGGTTCCTTATAGACTTTACCTATTTTTGGTGAGTTTTTTTTTCACCCTATCTTGTAAGAACACTTGATAGTAGGCATCTGAGATTTTCAGTTGTGCAACTAACTTCTTCCTTTCTGTCTGCCATTCGATAAAGTTGGACAAAAATCTTCCATTGAGATGTAGTCAGAATATTCTTTTTCCTCTCTTTTGGTTTGTAATTTGCATGTATTGTTTCAGAAACCATTTCCTACCCTATAGCGCACATATTTTAATTTGCTCATTTATAATTATATTAGGAAATTAAGTAGATGAATTTGAAGTTTTTATATGTTTGAGTTAGAAATACAGTTTCTTTCATGTAATGAGTCTTTTTTTAACATCCATTACCAAATAATGTAAGCTCTTTTCAATGATTTGTGATGTTATTTCCTTATAAGAGCATTCATGCATTCACACACCCTTTATTCTCTTTTGCTGGATCATTAGTCTTTATCTATTCCAGAACCACTATGACTTTGCAATATGGTTCAATACCTGTGGGAACAAATTTTTCTTTTTATTCTTCTTTTTTTAAAATTTGGCTTAAATTTTTTTAAAACAGATTGCCAAATTCTTAATAAAGATTATGATTAGATTTTGACTAGAACTTTGTTGAATTTAGATTGATGTGTGGGAAGTTCATCAAGTGAATCATACTAATATCTTGTCAAAAATCTATAAGTCACCTTGGAATTTTCATTTTTTTTTTTCATTATTTCTCTTTCCACATCAAAGGGAGGCTCACTTGAGCTTAGGAGGTTGAGATCAGCCTGGGCAAGAAGGAGACCTTGTCTCTACTAAAAATAAAAAAATTAACCCAGCATCCTGGCAGGGACCTGTGGCCCCAGATACTTGGAAGGCTGAGACAGGAGAATCGCTTGAACCTAAGAAGGAGTTTGAGGTTACTGTGAGCTATGACACCATGGTACTCTAGCCTGGGCAACAGAGTAAGCTCTGTCTCAAAAACAAAACATTTATAGGACCTAAAATAATAATCGAAACAGAAGCCTGCGTCTCATAGGTAAAAGTTACGAACCCAACTATTCCCAGGACATTATTAGCCTGAAATCTGGAGGCTTAAAGGAGTTCCTCTCCTTGTAGTGCTAACCATGGCAAACCCAGGGTAGTAGCAATTTGAGTGGCAGGAAAAAGTGGAGGCTCCATTCAGCCCCGGGTCCAGCCCAGATGAGAACTGGGCTGATCAAACCCTCCAGGGAGACAGAGCTGAGTGGTGCCTCTTCTCCACGGCCCACTTTCGGGCTGTTTCCAGTAAATAGAAGAGAAACACTGACTTCAGGGTGATTTGAAGTGGACAACGTGGCACTAAAGCAGCAGCACATTCTCTGATTTTTCCACTCACAGTCTGCGCTCTCTTCGTCCCCTCTCCACCTTCCAGCCCCAGCCCTGCTCCTGGTGCTGGACTCCAGTCTTCCACCTTGGAAAACCGGTTCAGCTTCTCTCTTTCTCTGTGGGCATAATTCTCTTTGATGATTGAGCTTTCAAAAAACATTATTATAACCTAAACCGTATAAAAGGATTTGTTTGTTTCTGTGAAGGTGATAGTAAGCCCTCTTGATCTAAGGTGCAGGCGGCCTAGCCTCAAACCATCAGGAAGCCTCGTCAGTCAGTCAGTCAACCTCAAGTCACCATGGCCACCAGCACTTCCTTTCCCAGCCCACTGTTTTCTCACATTAGACTGATCACAGCACCTCCCAGCTGGTCTCACCGCTCCGGTGCTTACCTTCTTGAAATCAATTCTTCAGAGTAACTGAGGGAGAACATTTTAAAATACAAATTGAGTCACATCTCTCTCTGGATTTCAACCCTCAGTTTATTCTTTGGATGAAATAAAAAACTCCCTACGTTGGTTTACAGAGCCCTAGGTAGATGTGTCCCAGTTCATTCATAGTTATCTGCAGCTTCAACTTAATCACTTTGTATTTACCATATTAAGCCAGTGGCTTGCATTGGCCTGTGAGAACCTGTTGATACATTTTCAGAAATTTTACAAGTGGTTGTAAAAACCAACGATTATACGTATTGTATAATCTTATCTTTAAATAGATTTTATTATAAGTAAATGCAATAACTACTCAAAACTCATTATCACTTCCTAATTATTTTACTATTATCTCTGCTTTGGGGTTCTTTTCAAACACACATATATTGAAGCCAGGCACAGAGGTGCATACCTGTTATCCTAGCCCTCTGGGAGGCCTAGGCAGGTGGATCCCCTGAGCTGAGGAGTTCAAGATCAGCCTAGGCAAGATTGAAACTCTGTTTCTATTAAAGATAGAAAGAAACTAACTGGGTGTAGTGGCAGGTACCTGTAGTCCCAGGTACTCAGGAGGCTGAGGCAAGAGATTGCTTGAGTCCAAGAGGTTGAGGTTTCTGTGAGCTGTGATACCACAGCACTAACCCTAGGTAACAAAGTAAGACTCTGTCCTTAAAAAAAGAAAAAAAGAAAGAGAAAAGAAAGAAAAAGTAACTACCATATATTGAGGCTAGGCATGGTGGCTCATGCTTCTAATGCTAGCACCCTGAGTATTTGAGGTGGAGGATCACTCGAGCTCAGGAATTCAAGACTGGCCTGAGCAAGAGTGAGACCCTGTCTCTACTTAAAAAAAAAAAAAAAAAAAAAAAAAAAAATTAGCTGGGCTTTGTGTTGGGCACTTTTAGTTCCACCTACTCAGGAGGCTGAGGCAGGAGTTCAACTTGAACCCAGAGTTGAGGTTGCTGGGAACTAGGCTGATGCCACAACACTCTAGCCTAGGGCACCAGAGTGATTCTGTATCTCAATAAATAAAAAAATCAACAACATGTATAGTATGTGTACGGTAGAAATAACATAATAATGGAATGCTTCTGAAAAGGTCTTCCCAAGTTCGTGTTCAGTGAAATCACCTCATTTGAACTCTATCTTGGAGGGGGTATTTACACCATGGAGATTGGCATACCCTATACAGAACAGGTATACATTGTTATTAATGGTCGTAGCTGTTACATTGTGCATAGCACGAAAAGTTAGGAGACTGTTCCAGTGTTGGGAAACTCTTGTGTGGTATAGCAAAGAAGGTGCTCACATCACTGATGAATGGGGAGTTCCAGAACATCTGTGTTGCTTTGCTTTCACTGTGCTCATTAAAGTGAGTAAAAGTATCAAATAGTATTTGTTGTAGAACTACACTCATTTATCAGTTACCGTGGATTTGTTAACTGGTAGAAGAGTTTCGAAGGTCAGTGAAAGCATTCGGAGAGAACCAGTTGGCTGTCTAGAGTTTTTAATAGAGAACATTGTGTCTTTCATCAATGCTTGCAAATTACGTGCTCTACATAGTTTATATCAGTACATTTATAGTGAGCTTAACGTACATTTACCATGTGATTTAGGACCCTGTGTTGTCTGCCTTACTCAGAGCTGCATTTACCTGGGCTTGAACAATAGCTACTGATTCTTAAGCCACTAGTAAATATTTTTAACTAAAAATTTTTCAGTTTTTCTGGGTGTTGCCTGTGCTCAGTGATTAGGGCGCCAGCCCCATATACCAAGGATGGCGGGTTCAAACCTGACCCCAGACAAACTCCAACAAAAAATATCTGGGCATTGTGGTGGGCACCTGTAGTCCCAGCTAATTGGGAGGCTGAGGCAAGAGAATCCCTTAAGCCCAGGAGTTGGAGGTTGCTGTGAGCTGTGACGCCACTGCACTCTACCGAGGGTGATAAAGTAAGACTCTGTCTCAAAAAAAAACAAAAAGACAATTTTCTTGATTAAATCTAGGTAGTTCATTATTCTGATGATTGATAAATAATGTGAATATTTAAGAAGTGGATGAAATTTTATTTCTTTCAGCAATATATTGATACAATCTAAACCTTGTCATAAATTCTTATATTTAAATAATTGTATTTGTGGCTTTTCTCTCTCTCTCTCTTTAATCGTAGAATTGTACATTTAAAGATTGCAGTATAGTTTTTAAAATTATATTTAATATACTCCAATAGAGCATCGTCATTTTTCAAAACTAATCCTGTTTTGATTTGACTACAATTGCTTATAGTATGTAATTTTAATCATTTCATGATAGGACTAGAATAAATATTATTTCCCAAATTATGGAAAGATCACGAAATCTATGATTTGAAGATTTATTGTAGGTTGGTCTTTAAGAACAACCTAGAAAATGTGTGCTGAGGAGTAACTCCCACCACTTCTGGAGACTGATGCTGAGTTTTAAGTATATTGTAGATGTTTGCTTTTTTATTCACATCATATATTTGTCTTTACAGAAATATTTCTGATCAGCATAATTTTACTTTGGACTTAGTCGAGATTGAGGAGATGAGCAGATTCATGGGACAATATTGTTTTTCTTCTTTTGTGGTGACAGGATGAGAGGGTGAGAAAGTTACCTGGAAGATGTGTTTTAAAGGCCTTACTGTTTTTTTTGTTTGTTTGTTTGTTTGCAGTTCGGCCGAGGTTGGGTTTGAACCTGCCACCTTCTGCATATGGGGCCAGCGCCCTACTGGCTGAGCCACAGGCGCCGCCCCGGCATTACTGTTAATAGTGTGACAAAACCAGTGCGATAAAGTGATTCACCGCTCATAGGAAACAGAATTTTGAACTTGGTCCTTTCTTGGGCAGTGGTGTGCCTTCCACAGCAATTCAGATATGCATCTGTCTGTGCTGTAATTGGAGATGACAATAAAATAGGGTCCTACAGATAACTTCAGTGTCACAGTCTTGGTTGATACATTTTACCAGAAAAAGGAGACAAAGTATGAGATATTTTGCTATGGGGAATGGTGAGTCACTGATACCCGTGATGGTCATTGGGGTATAAGGAAAAAAAAGAAAAAGAATATACATATAATTTCAGAAATATTCTTACTTGTGAGGCTAATTGATTTTCAGAGGTTGACTAAGGCTCAGTTTCAGAGCCGTGGTGTATTTATTAATATAAGGGCCATTAATCTAGGGAGCTGGCCAGCTAAGTAGTTACCCTGTCACCTAATGACTCTATAAATTCCTGAACATCTCACCATTTACGAGTTTGTCACAAACCCTTGCAGTTGTCTGTCATCTTGTGTTTTTACACACACAAACACACACACATATATATATGTTTTGAGTTTCTGGCCAGGTCTGGATTTGAACCCACCATCTCCAGCATATGGGGCCAGCACCCTACTCCTTTGAGCCAAAGGCGCGGCCCTACACTGAAAATATTAATCACATTGTGGCCATATTGCACTTTGTTGTATGGGCTCACCTGTTAGTAGACTATAGGTAAACACCTGTCCTAGGGAGACTGGTCATATTCCTTTTAGATTAAATGAAGGATTCTCAGGCTACTTCTCCAGCACCAGGCCTTGAGACAAGTGTTACTGTTGGTAATAATACAGTAATAACATCTTAGACTCTTCCTCCTTTAGAAAAGTGCCTACTGGGCGGCGCCTGTGGCTCAGTGGGTGGGGCACCGGCCCCATATACCAAGGGTGGCGGGTTCAAGCCCAGCCTCGGCCAAACTGCAACAAAAAAATAGCCAGGCACTGTGACGGGCACCTGTAGTCCCAGTTCCTTGGGAGGCTGAGGCAAGAGGATCGCCTAAGCCCCAGAGTTGGAGGTTGTGTGATGCCACGGCACTCTACCAAGGGCGATAAAGTGAGACTCTGTCTCTACAAAAAAAAAGAAAGATAGAAAAGTACCTATTAAGTGCTATCCAATACAGAGTGGTTTCTCTATATTTATAATACACATTATGTATTCAAGGAAGAAGAAATGACCTGTGTCAAAGGTCATAATCATTTCAGCTACAGCTAAATATATTTATCTAAAAAGTCATGATACTGTGGGTGTTTTAATGTTAAAAAAGCATTCTGGCCATTTTTTTTAGGTATCATCATCTATCAAAACTAAGAGTTGTAACTCTGGAAAATCCTGAAGAAACTGATAACTCAGGGATACCACATTTTATTCATATGATAACAGGTTGGCCTTCATACAAGCTGTGTTGCATTAATGTAAAACTCTTTACAGAAAGAGTTGGGCATGACTCTTTTGACCAACACAAACAAACAAGATCTTTTTTCACTAAGTGGGTAGATAAATCTATAATTGTAGGGTAATACACATAGATTACATATTGCATAATTTATAATATACATTCATCTCAAACTTAGATAGGCACACCTGAATTTCTGCAAGGAATCAAACAGGAAAGAGTAATACTGGGGAGGAAATGAAACATCAGGACATAAATTTTCAAAACCAATGTTGACCCAGCACCCCTAGCACAGTGGTTGTGTTGCCGGCCGCATGCACTGAGGCTGGTGAGTTTGAACCCAGCTCAGGCCAGCTAAACAACAATGACAACTGCAACAAAAAAAACAGCTGGGGGTTGTGGCAGGCACCTGTAGTCCCACCTACTTGGGAGGCCGAGAAGAGCAAGAGAATCACTTAAACTCAAGAGTTGGAGATTGCTGTGAATTGTGACACTACAGAGGGTGACATAGACTCTGTCTCAAACAAACAAATAAATAAAACCCAATGTCAACAGCCATAGGAAAAAAATAGTTTCTGATATAAAAAGGCAGCATTTATAGAGTCTCCAATGGAACTTCATGTGTATTACACATTGCATGCTTCCTATACTTAAACATGCATATCGTATGTGATATGTTTGTGTGTGTCTGGCCTTAAAATCCATCGAATTATGTATTGTACCTTTGCCGAAATGTGAAGGTTACAGCTCCACTCAGGGGGAAGTGAACGCACAACTTTTTGTTAGAGGAATTTCATTTATTCTAACAATACCAATTAGGGATTAATTGTTTTAAGTGCCTAAAATATATATTGATCTTGGGTATAGAATTTGTGATAGTTGAGGGAATAGACTCAATAAATACAGAAGCAGCTATTAAGGAGAATAACAGGCTCGTATATGTCACTTACTAATTCATTCAGCCAACTTTTATTGAGGGCTTACCAAATGGTTTAACACAGCCTACTGTCTCAGGGTTTATTACTAATGGCTTTCTTTCTAATCTATAATTTAGGTAACTGGTTATGGAAACATGAGGTGTTTCAATTTAAAAATATTCTTTTATTATATTAAAACTCAGATGATTGTCAAGCGACATCAGCAGTAATACCACTAAACTGAATCATATTTTATTTTAAATCTCTGGAACGTAATATGTCACTTCCCTTTTTTATATCAAGGCCAAGGAGACATTATTAGTCCTT
Source organism: Perodicticus potto (assembly GCA_963574655.1). NCBI lineage: Eukaryota > Metazoa > Chordata > Mammalia > Primates > Lorisidae > Perodicticus > Perodicticus potto. The sequence continues at coordinate 9,162 of CAUYRH010163848.1, read as the reverse complement.
GTGTGCTAAAAATATCTAAAATTACTTCTCTATCATCCTTTCCTGACCTTCCCTGGGGGTCTAGTGGTTAAGATTCAGCACCTCTCTGTTTTTTTCTTTCTTCTTCTGTGTTCTCGATACACTCTTGTACATTCAAGCCTTTATCCTGTTTGAGTTTATTTTCATGAATATTTATGAAAGCCTTACCATGTGTCAGACAGTGGCAGGATCCGAGAACAAAGAAATATACTATCAATCTTTGCCTATTAGGGGGAAGCCACACATGTTAACAGGTAATTTCTGTGTAGGCTCCAGGTCTTTGATTTATTACACCTGAGCCATTTAAATTATGTTTCCTCCAGTCACGTTTAGAAATGCGCGTAGTGTAGCCAGAGTTTCTCTCTGACAGGTCCTTCGTCTTGAACTCCAAGAATGAAGTCATGGACCACACAAATAAGTGAAAGGACAGATTTTATTGATCGATGATAGATAGATAGATAAAGGAAAAGAGGGGTACAGAACCTCTGACAGAGGGGAGGGGTACCCCAGGGAGCAGCCCTTTTGGGGATTCTGTCTAGTGATTTATATACCGCTTTACCTATCCTGCAGGAGGGAATTTTGGTACCAGGGTCCTGTGAACGGAAGTTAATTTAAAAACTGCCATAGTCCATCCTTGACCTCTTGCTCCGGGGTGGGGGCAGTGGTGTGCGTTCCCTGCTCTGGGAGAGGCCGCCCAGTAAGGCTTTTTTTATGAGCTTGTTCATGTCCAGAGAATGTGTCCTGCAAAGGGCCTGTTTAGGGCTACAAATGAGGGGTCAGAACCTGAGCTGCTCAGGTCTAGAAAAAAAGCAGGAGAAGAAAGGGTCACCGTCTAGCCAGGGTGAGGGGACCCCGTATCAGTAGTTCATGGGTGTGTATTTCACATTTGGACATGTTACAAAATCACCTGCCAGGATTTCTCTTAATCGGATTTTACACGAATGGGGCTGTGACTTAATTGAAACAGTTGTTATTCCGGCATTTCCACTCTCCTTTAGTTTGAAAGCGCACAGCCAAAAAGAGCGTGTCTGAGAGAATAATTGTCTCCATGCCTAAAATAGAGGACAGATCAAAATCGCAATGAAAATGAGTATAAAGAAGCTTCCAGTACAGCAGACAAAATGAAGAACAGGTCTTTAGGCAGAGGGGAAAGGGAGAGAATTTCTTGAGCTGGATAAAATAATACAGAGAGGTCAAAAAGCAAAGATTATTTGGAAACGTGAAACAAAAGGAAATGGGGTCCAGGTTCTGTGTGGGCAGCGGCGCCTTTATTCCCACCCTGGTGCGGGTGGGCTGAGTCGGAGAAGGAACTCACCATGTGGGTTGAGGTGGGTGGGGATTTGAAAGGGTCGGACAGACTGAGATGCGTTCATTACTCCGGCTGAATGGGACAACCACCTATTCACTTCTTCCTGGGTGGGTGGGTTCTGTTTGGGCGGGTCCTTTCCTTTGATTCTTATCAAATACAACCATTAATTATTCTCTCACAAATATACAGCACTTCTTAGCATGCTAAATAAAGCCAAACAGTGTAAACGATTTAGCATTGAAATAGATTCAGCCTCCCAAATTTATTCCACAGCTGATGAGGTGTGTGTGGTCTGAGCCATTATTTAACTTTACTGTTTCTCATATGGACTTATTGACTACTGGCTGAAGTCACAGTACTGTATAATAATACCAGTTATCATTATTTAGATATTGACAATAAATAATAGGGCTAAAAGGAAATTTCAACAATTTTAATTCATTGTGCATTTTTTTTAGACATAGTCTCACTTTGTTGGCCCTGGTAGAGTGCTGTGGCCTCACAGCTCACAGCAACCTCAGACTCCTGGGCTCAAATGATTTTCTTGCTTCAGCCTCCCAAGTAGCTGGGACTAGAGGCACTAGCCACAATGCCAGGCTATTTTTTTCTTTTTTTTACAGTTTTTGGCCAGGGCTGGGTTTGAACCCACCACCTCTGGCATATGGGGCCAGCACCCTACTCCTTTGAGCCACAGACGCTGCCCAACACCAGGCTATTTTTTAGAGACCTGGTCTCACTCCAGCTCAGGCTGGTCTCTAACTCTTTGGTCTGGAACTTTTGAGCTCAGGCAATCCACCCCTTCTGTCTCCAGTGCTGGGATTACACTGTGAGCCACCATGCCCCTGGCAATTTTCTTTTAAGTACCTGTCCTGTTGTTCTAAACAGCCCCAAGGAAGTGTTTGGGTAATCAGCAGCTGGGCAATGGGATGTTTTGTAGACTTGGTCCAAATTCTCTAAACTTCTGAATTAACTCCTACAATTGACATCTTTGGGTTTTTCCATTCTCAAGCACAGAACAGAGTTAACAATCCATTTTTAAATTAGCTCATGCAAATGAAGAGTATTTGAACTGAGGCAATCATAATTTACATATCAATGTTAGATGGAAATCTCTTTAAATTAGCAGTGAAGTGAGGTTCCTACAGGCCTGAAGACAGAAGAGAAAGTTTGGAGTGGAATTTGCTAAAAGGAAAAAAAAAAAAATCCTCATTCCTTTTATCAGTCATTGTTTTAGGAATATCTTTTAAACATCCTGAATTCATACGTTTATTAAGAAATACTTCTGGCTTTCCCCAAATTGGAATGATAGCTCTTTAATAAGACTCTCAAAGTCATATTAGCTATAGACATTTACTGTAAATTAAACTTGGACTTTTATTTTATATTATTTTATTTCATATTTTAAATGTTTGATCTTATTTACTTACAAAGCTTTTTTTCTCCTAACTTGTTTGGTTCTTTTTTCTTTTTAATTGTTGGGGGTTCATTGAGGGTACAAAGAACCAGGTTACACTGATTGCTTGTGTCAGATAAAGACCCTCGAGGTTCCTTTTTATATTTATACTTTTCTCTCACCTGTTTCCTTACCACCATCTCTCTCTCTGTATGAATTTTACACTCTCCTTTTAGGCAATAACAGGTGGGCAGAGAGCTCCTTCTGTTTTTGCTGATTCTTAATTGCCTTCAGCTCAAAATAATCTTACACCAAAGAGGCATGTTCTAATCCTGGTCATCTCCCCTAGAATACCATTGAATATTGATGAAGAGAAGTTTCAACTTGTATAGGCATATTTTAGTTTTAACATATTATATGTCTTAGCTGTTAATCCCCTACCTAAAAGGAAGCAGAAGTCTTTGTCGTTTGGAATGAAAATGACACATATTCAGAAAATAAAGCCAGGGTGACATTCAGCTTCTTTTCAACAAGTATTAATTGAGCACCTACGACGCTCCCAGAATGTTCTGGATCCTGAGAACAGGGCAGCACAAAACACCCTGCCCTCCTGGGAAGGTGTTTTCAGGGGAGCAGAGAGAAAATAAAAGGGTGAGAATGTGGTTAACGAATGTGGAATATCATTTATCAATACGAGTTACAGAGAGAAAGAAAGCAGCGAAGGGGGTGGAATTGCTGTCAGACAGGAGTTTGCAAATATAAAGAATATGATCTGAGAAGATACATTTAAAAAATGACTTCCGTGCAGTGATGCAGCGGGCTCTGCAGGCAGACAGGACGGGAAGTACAAACGGGTCTAACGCAGGGGTGGATTCCAGGATTGCAGCGGGAGCCCGGGTGACTGAGGCAGGAAGAGCTGGGGTACAGCTGAGGGGTGGGCAGAGTCCAGGTGGTGGGAGATCTCAGGGGGATTTAGAAGAGCAGAGTAAGGACTTGGGGGCTACAGAAATGAGAGCCTTTGAGCACAGCTGACTCACCTGAGGTTCAGTCTTCCTGCTAGGCAGACGATCAGCGGCAGGAGAGAAACAAACCCCTGCCTCATTTTGACATTAACCGTGTCGCGACACACCTCCAAATCTGGTCTCAACAAACACAGGTGCTTAGTGGCCAGGAGAGGATGCGAAGAAAATGAAGCTAAATAATTAAAGCGTCAGTATGCGGGATGATAAAAGGCCATAGGTGCTTAGCCCCAGTTGCAAGGATTTCAGGGAATGATTTAGGTTGTGACAAATTACACTGCCACTTTGGAGACACAGACGTGGCATACCTCCAGTGTTTACGGTGCGGTAACAGGGCCCCAAGTGTCGTTGGAAACGAAAGACCTAAGGCTGAGAAATTTTGTATTAAATCTCCTGAGTTTTAGAATAATGGACACTCATTCATATCTAAGACAGCCTTCAGCACAGAATGTCAACGAAAGCGTGTCTGAGAGAGGATGTACCAGGAAGGCCTCAGTGTGCACTTTCTAATCTATAGCAAGATAAAGCCTAATGCCAACACTGGGGAGCAAATCAGAAGTGAGATAAAACCTGATGGGAACGTACTCAGCCCTACTATGAAGCTAATTTATAGCTTTCATATGAAGGCTATAACCCAACTATAGCACAAGAATATGGGGAAAGGGTCAAGACAGGGGAGGGGGGAGGATGGGTGGAGGGAGGGTAATTGGTGGGGCCACACCTATGGTGCATCTTAGAAGGGTACAGGTGAACCTTACTAAATACAGAATACAAATGTCTTCATACAATAACTAAGAAAATGCCATGAAGGCTATGCTAATCAGTTTGATGAAAATACTTCAGATTGTATATGAAACCAGCACATTGTACCCCTTGATTGCACTAATGTACACAGCTATGATTCAATAATAATAAAAAAAATAAAACTAAAAAAAAATAAACGAAATCCCTGTATCTAAAAAAAAAAAAAAAAAAGAAAGAACGAAAGGAAAAGAAAACAAATAAGAAAAAAGAAAAAAAACACAAAATCCTGATGGGAAGGTCTGGCATGATGGCTCTTGCTTGTAATCCCAGCACCTGGGGAGGCTGAAATGGGAGGATCACTTAAGGCCAGGAGATTGAGACCAGCCAGGGTAATAGTGAGACTCTGCCTCTACTACAATATAAATAAGTTAATAAATGAGTTAATAAACAAATAAATTAACCAGGCATGGTGGCTGAGTCAGATGGGTCACTTGACCAGAAATTTGGGGTGAGCTATGACGATGGCCCTGTACTCTAACTGGGCTACAGAGCAAGATCCTGTCTCAACAACAGAAAAAAAAAAAAAAGAAGAAGAAGAAAGTGGGTGGTGCCTGTGGCTCAGAGGAGCAAGGTGCTGGCCTCATATGCCAGAGGTGGCAGGTTCAAACCCAGCCCCGGCCAAGAAAAAAAAAAAAAAAAAGAAAGAAAGAAAGAAAAGAAAAAAGTAAAGGATGAAAAAGAGATAAGTCTCTACATCCAGATCTTTTCATGTGAGAGGCTTCTCCAAATTTTTTTCTTAAAAATGTTTTGCTATAATCCAGCGATGATTATGGTCTAAATGAAAGCATTGTTTGCGGTAATGATTTTTAACGTGCTGACAGCTTAAAATGATTCTTAACAGAGAAACACATTAGAATACTTCCTCCTTAAATAGCAGGAGCACTCACACACACATATAATCTAAAACAAATTCCCATTATGAATCCATAATGCATACACGGTTCAGCCGTTTTTATTACAAATACGTCATTGCTTTGCAGACCTCAGGCACCAGGAATTGCTGGAGTCCGTAGACTCACTGTATAGTTTTAGTAAAAATAAAGCAGTAAAAGTCGATAACCCCTTTATTATCAGTGTGTAATTTATGAATCAGGAGTTTAAATGATGACACTGCCTGTTACGGAGGGTAGAGCTGCCTTACCGTGGCATTTAGAAGTCATTACTAAGGGGGAATTATGCAGCCGCGGATGGCCTGTCCTTCACTCTTTAATGCTGAAATGCTTTAGGTCCCCAGAGCTGCAATTAATAAAAGCCTAACCACAAAACCTAACACTCAAAACCTGACTTAGGGGTCTCTAACAGGGCGTTGAGTCTTCAGTATGGGGAGATACACTCTGGCAATTTTCCTCTAAATCTTTGACCAGGGTTCAGTGGGTTTTGTTTGTCTGCTTTGTTTGCAAAGCAGCTTAGTAACCTAAGATAGACTCCTGCAGTTTTCATGGGACAGGACAGGAGGTTGCCCGGATGAGAATATTTACAACACAGTTGAGGTAATGGACAACTTTACCTTAAAACTTAGAGTGAAACTTACAGAGACAGCAACTTAGAGATGGGGGTTTGTGAAAGTTTGAAAGTATCCCAAGTTTGGGGAAGGTCAGAAATAAATCTCGCATTTTGGTAACTCTATTGGGTTAGTTCAAAATTCAAGATCCTTCTCTGTGAAACTGCCCTCCGTGTATCTGTTAATTAATCTGTTAATTTTAATTAAGCCCTCTGTTCCATCGTGGGACGCTGAATTTCCTGATTTCGTGGCTACAGAATCTGATGATAGGCTACTTGGAGGGAGGTTCTGACAAAATTGTGCTTGTAAATCATGATTTCTGTGCGTTCCTGGCTACTTTTCCTCCTTGAACCTTTTCATTTTTTTGTGGATGCCCATTTGGGGACCAAGTGAGAAAATAGGACCCCTTTGAAATTGGTATTTAGCGATTTGGCAAACCTCCAATTCCTAATCTGTAATATTTTTGGTTCTACTGTCTTTCACCAGGAGGAGAGATTAGATAGATCTTTCTTATGTAGATTATTCATCTCTCTTTCTCCCTCTCTCTCTCTCTCTTTCTCCATTCTCTGCCTTTCAGATTGCTCCAGAAATATCATGATTATTATTCAATTTTTTTCCACAAAATCTCGCAAGCTTCCTACAATGGGATTATTTTATTTAAAACCGAGATCTCATTAAGCTCTGGCAGAAATGGGCACCATTTCCTAGACCATGAATAGCATACTTGACATCTATACAAATCTCCTGTCTTTGTTTGCTTGTTTTTGTTTTTTCTCTTCTTTTGACTGGGTAGAGTGCAGTGGCCTCATCGGAGCTCACCGCAACCTGAAACTCCTTGGCTCAAGTGATCCTCCTATCTCAGCCCCACGTGCCTGGCTAATTTTTCCATTTTTAGTAGAGACGGGGTCTTCCTCGTGCTCAGGGTGGTCTTCAAAGCCTGACTTCAAGCAATCCTCCTGCCTCAACCTCCTAGAATGCAGAGTGCTGGGATTACAGGTGTGAGCCACCACACCCATCCTGTGTCTTTTTATTCCTCATTAGTAAATAGGAGATTTACAAAACTCCTTCAGCTGTCATAACAATTAAAAGACATCACTCTGGGGCGGCACCTGTGGCTCAGTGGGTAGGGCGCTTGCCCCATATACCAAGGATGGCAGGTTCGAATCCGGGCCCGGATAAACTGCAATAGAAAATTGCCAGGCATTGTGACGGGTGCCTGTAGTCCCAGCTATTTGGGAGGCTGAGGCAAGAGAATCGCCGAAGCCCAGGAGTTGGAGGTTGCTGTGAGCTGTGATGCAACAGCACTCTACAGAGGGCGACAAAGTGAAACAAAAATAATAATAATGATAATTTAATGAGGAACAATGAGAATAATGCTCAGCACAGGTCCTAGTGCAGAGTGAGTGCTCTGCCATATTTTGGTATTATAGTAATCATCACATATTGTTCTCTGCGAGGAATAAATGAGACATTTTAATACATTTCACACTTTGTCTCTTTGTAAACAGTCTGTAATGGGGACAGGTTAATTACCTCCACCATCCCAGAGCTTTGACACTGTCTTACTACCTAACGTTCCAACCTCTATTATCTGAATAATAATGAAATCTATTTGTAGAGGAATAAATCAGTGCTTATACATTGTTTTTCACTTCCGTTTAACTTTTGTGGGAGAGCTGAATACCCTCTGTCTGCTGCCATTCCTTGGCCAGTATAAGCTGCTTCCGTTCATGACCTCGCTGGATACTTAAATAAAAATTAGAAAATAAAAAAAGTTTAAGAACCCAAGCTTGGATTACACCCACAGTGTCATTTAGTAGGATTAGGCTGAATTTGGCTCATCCTCGTGCGCTAATAGGCAGCGTGTCTGACACGTTGGCACTGGGTTTTTCCAGCACAAATGTTCATGCTTTGTAATATTTTGTACTTAGTATACGGACATATTTGTTATGTGTCACTTTTTGTTGGCAGTGTTGTAAGGGATGAAAGTGTGACTCAAAATGTGGGAAACACGAAAAGAACCAGTAAAATATTTGTGTCTTTCTTTCCTATTCACTTATGTCCAAATCAGGGCCTATAGTTCAATTGCCTACGGAAGAAATGCTGAGATCGCTGACGCCCAATCGTAGTCGTGTTGTTGATGTAGTCGTGTGCTATACAGGGTGTCCACCAAGTTCATGTGCGATTCACTAGGTTAAACTGTTTTAAATTGCACACGAAGTTTATGTCCACCCTGTGTGTGTTCTGTGAGATAAAAATTAACCTTTGAAGAAATAGAATCATGCCCCGTGGCCTCACTGCCCCCAGAATAGGCCACGTTCTTTCACGCCTGTGTTGTTATTCGTTATTTGCCTGGAAGTAAAATGGAAAATGGGGAATGAGGAAGGAGCTACTGGATGTGACTTCTGTTGCTTTAAAACCCTGGTGAGTAGCTTGTGACATGCAAGAAAAAATTATTTCACAAGATAATCCATATTGACTATAATAGTTAATAAGGCATCTTGTAGGCACCCACAAAGCCCCTGGAACGTAAAATTATTTCCCCAACATTTCAAAATAGAAATTACACCAATGAAAGGTAACCTGAGTATATTTAACTTTTAAGTCACCAGGAGAATCTCAAGTTTCCCAAGGAAATTAACATGGCTTGAATTTTTCTTTTTTTGCAGTTTTTGGCTGGGGCTGGGTTTGACCCCCACTGCCTCCGACATATGGGGCCAGCGCCCTACCCCTTTGAGCCACAGGTGCCGCCTATGCCTTGAAATGTTTATGATAATTGGATTTGCCTTTTGGGATCGAGTGGGATAGTCTGAACAGTTGTGACAGCGTGTAGGGTAGAGAGCTGCCTTTGACGTTCATTAGGTTTGTGGGAATGGAGAGACCCAGTCCTACGGAATCTGCCCAATCTTCCAAATCTCATTAAATTTGTCTATTTTTTTAAAATCTTATTTTAAAGAAATGGAGGGTAATTTGCCCCTTCCTAACAGCTTCCCATAGTCTGTTATTCCTGTCTGACTCTCCCCATACAGTCTCTGCTTAGCACCTGCTGTAAACGGGTCTCCCTTTTTGTAGCAATAAACCAGTGGAAAGAGATAAGTCCCAGATTTGGCATATTTCA
>CAUYRH010163845.1:0-14564 GCA_963574655.1 Perodicticus potto | reverse complement strand
CGGCCGGGGTGAGGGAAGGGGAGAGCAGAGAGAGGGAAGGAGAGGGGTGGGGTCTGGGTGTGTGCCACACCTTTTGGGGGCAAAACACGATTGTAAGAGGGACTTTACCCAACAAAAGCAATCAGTGTAACATGGTTTCTTGTACCCTCAATGAATCCCCAACAATAAAAAAAAAAAAAGATGACCTACTGTGTTCTAGATACTATGCCAGGCCCTAGGAGTGATTAAAAAAAAAAAAAACATAGGCCAGCCTGTCCTCAGTGGTCTAAAGTCAAACTTTCCCATAGTTACAAAAACGTTTAAACTACAGCTAGGATGAGTGTGGCAACAGAGACTATATAGTGGGTGCACCGAGGAAGGCCACTCGGAAGAGGTGGATTAAGCCAAGAGTAGGAGTTGACTAGGTGATGATGGGGAAGGAACAGCATTCCAGCAGAGGGAACAGAACAGACGAAGTCTATGAGGGGCGAACAAGCAGGGGGAGTGAGGAGATGGGTGCTGAGTGGCTTGGAGGAGCAGGTACAGACCGCCCAGGGCTTTGAAGATCACATTCAGGAGTTCTATCCTGAATCCTAAGAGCAAGGTCAGTGGGAGGACCTTGTGATGAAATTAGAGCTGCTTTTCCAAGTGGCAGCAGGGAGGCCAGTTAAGAGGCCACTGCAGTCATCCAGAAAAGAGATGAGAAGAACAGATGAGGACGGGGGCTGTGGAAATGCAGGGAAATGAGCAGTTTCAACAAAATGTAGGAAGAAGGCAAAATGAGCAGGATTTTGATGATGGAGAAGAAAGAAGCAGGGTTTCTGAGCTGAGGCTTTTGATGGCAACAAGCCCCAGGGGAACAGGAGGTTGGGTGGGGAAGCTTAGGGGTTGAATTTCAGGTCCCCCACCTCATGCTACACACAAAATTAAATTGAGACAGAAGAAAACATGGGGGAAAGCTTCGTCCCATTGGATTTGGCAGTGATTTCTTAGCTGTGACACCAAAACACATGTAACAATCAAAAAAAATAGATAAATTAGACTTCTTCAAAATTAAAGACTAGAGTGAAACCCACAGAGGGGGAGAAAATATCTGCCAATCATATATCTGATAAAAGATTAACATCCTGAATATATTAAGAACTACAACTCAGCAACAAAAAGACAAACAACCCAATTCAAAAATGGGCAAAGGACTTGAATAGACAGTCAAGGAAGATGCGCAAGTGGCCAATAAGCACGTGAAAAGATGCTCAACATCACTCGTTGTTAGGGAGATGCGAAGCCAAGCCACCACGAGATACCCCTTCACTCCCCTTAAGATGACATCAAAAAACAAAAAGCAAGTGTTAGCCAGAAGGAGTGGGAAATTAGAACTCTCGCCTATTGCTGGTAAGAATGTCAAATGGTACAGCTGCTGTGAAAAATTGTATGGTGGGTCCTTAAAAAATTAAACATAAAGTTACTACCTAATCCAGCAATTCCACTATGGGGTATATAACCCCGGAGAATTGCGGAGACTCAAACAGATATTTGGACAGCCACGTTCAGAGCAGCGTCGTTCACAACAGCCAAAGGTGGGAACAACCTAAGACAAACTGATAAAGCAAATGTGGTCGGTACACACAATGGAATATTATTCAGCCTTCAAAAGGAAAGATTGTCTGCCACGTGCTACAATATGGATGGACCTTGAGAACATGATGCCAAGTGACCCAAGATCATAAAAAGGCAAATATGATAGGATTCCAAATCTTAGGAGATCAAACTCATAGAAAGTAGACTAGTTGCCAGAGACTAGGACAAGGGGGATGGGGAGTCAGTGTTTTCTAACCGCAGAACTTCAGTTTGGGAAGATAAAAAGGTTCTGTGGGGGATGGTGGTGGTGGTTGCAGAACTATGTTCATTTATGTACTGCCATGGAGCTCAGTTAGAGTTAAAATGCCCAACTCTATGTTATGTAAATTTAACCACACAAAAGAAAAGTAGATACAATAATAACAAAATTGAGAGGGCTGATAGGCCTACATGTAAAATGTACAACTATAAAGCATTAGAAAAAAACATAGGAGAAGATTTTTTTCTTTCATATGGAAGTAGGAAATGATTTTTCAGAGAAGACAACAAAACACTAATCACAAGAGAAAAGAAAAACAAACTGCTGTGTTGGGCATGAGATTTGTTGAGCGTGAAGTGCGGGGCTGTCAGGGGAGAGGCCAGTTAAGGTGTGGCCTGGAGGAAGGCACAGGTTAGCACAGGTTAGGCGCCTGCAGGTTCAGCTGATATTTCAAACCAAAATCTGCATTTTGGGGCCCATCTTAGGTCACCCCCTTATGACCCAAAATACTAGGCTAAATGACTGTGGGATGCTTCTAGAATGGGTTGAGTGGTGGAGGTCCAAGTGGATGAGCCCTGAGCATTTCCCCAGCTGCCTGTTCTGACCGGGTCCAGCACCCCTGGGAGCCCCAGTGGGGTGTAGCTTAGACCCTCCATCTGCTTTCTCTCCAGCCAAGCTTGGAGCTCATCGGTTAGCAGCCCTCTGCCCACCTGTGTTGTCTGCACTCCCTTCCCTGGGGCTAATGGGGGAGGCAGATGGAATCTCATTTCCTCTTACCTAGAGCTGACCAATTACAGTTAAAGGAACTTGCTTGGTACCTGGAATAATTAGCTTTGCATTTCTCCTGAGAAAGCGCACCCACCGTCTCCTTTCTCCCTCACACCATGCTGGCACAGAGGGGACTTGGTCACTCCAGGGGCCGACACAAGGCTGCAGAACAGCTGCAGAAACACCACAGCGAGGAGTAGTTTCCCAGTGCCTTAACTTGCTGGGAGTCTCCACGTATGGGGTCCCAACCTTCAACCTCTCTTTCTAACCTTCCTCAGAGCCCAGCTGTTCCCACACTTGTGGGGCTGCCATCCTGTTGCTATTTCTATATATGGCTTTCACTGGAAATCACAGAGTTGCCTTGGCCCCACTAGGCTGTGATTCTGGGTCTTTGAGGGACAAGGGGATCAGGGACTCCTTTGAGAAGCTACTAAAAGCCAAAGGCTTCTTCTGAAGGAAAACACAAACTTTTACAGATTATTTTGAAAGGTTCATTGACCCCTCTGAAGCCCAACATGGACCTCAGCTAACGACGGCCTGGTCGGGGCTGTAATGATTCCAAGGCTGCACAAATGCTTCCCCACCTCACCCTCCTCTTCCTATCTTCTGGGGGAGGTGTCATTATGCCAACTTTGCAGATGGAGAAAGTGAGGCTTAGAGAGGTAACCCAAGCTGCCTGCCTGGTCCCTCGAGGATTAACTGGGCCCAGGAGCCAGGAATTCTCAGTCACCTCCCCCTGTGTCGTCTCCCACCCCTGGCTTCTCCGCACGGGAGGAGAGTGTTAGAGAGCAGTGATGGGAGGGCCTGTCTCCATGACCAGAGCCGCGGCCACTGGAGGGAAAGCTTTTGTGGGAATCACCTTGAAGTCGGAAGTATCCAACCCAAGGCCCAGAACCAACCAATGGAAGGCCCAAGTAGAACACATAAGGCTTCGGAGACAGGAGAGGGGCCTCTGGGTTTGGACACAGAAACACTCTTAGATATCAGCTCTGTCTATCTTAGCTCTGCCATCTGCTCCTTTCCTGAGCCTCAGTTTCCCTGTCCATAAAATGGGAACAACAATACTCCTCTGACGGGTTCAGGTTGACAAAATCTCAGGCAGGCGAGTGTAAATCTCCTCATCTTGCAAAGGAAGAAACTGAGGCCCAGAGCAAGTGACCTGCCCACCAAGGTCATACACCAAGTAGGGGAGCTGGAATCAGAGCCCAGGGCTGCCTCACCCCAGGGTGTGCCTGTGACCAAATGCATGGTGTATGACACATAGTAGGCTTTCAGTAAAAGGACCAGTTATGCCTGCCCCTTCCCCTGCCACTGAGGCTTTCTGTGGGAGCCTGCGACTGCTACCATTAAACACAAGACAGCAAAAGTGATACGGGAGAGTAAGACAGCTTTGACCAGACCCCTCCAGGCCAAGCCCCTGCTTCCCCAACACGCTATTTGATTTCCACGCAGTAAAGTCTCTTGTCCTGAGCTGAGGGTGGTAATGAAGGAAGATGAATTTCATTGCTCTTTTTTCCCTGCTTTTGTCTTTCTATCTTTTCCGTCCTGCTACGGTGGCAGGTGGGAGGCCCAGCAAATGCTCAGTATGGCCACCTCCTCGTTCTGACACCCACTAGCCTCCTCCCTCTCCCAACCTTCCTTCCTCTGAGTCTGTTTAGGGCCGCAATCTAGGCTCATCCTGGAAGTGGTGACATCGCACGTTCTCAGCCCACCCCAGCTCAGATGGCACATTTCAGACTAACAGTGACCTGGGGACGCTGAATGTTTGAGTGTTCACCCTGAACCATGGGTGTGCTGGACCCGAGACACAGACGTGGACCAGCCCTCCTCCCCACAAAGAACTCCCAGAAAGACTGTAATAGTCCAGAGGCCATAGGAACGTGGACGCAGGTGCTGTCAGGTCTGCCCAGGAGGGTAGAGAAAGCCCCAGGGGTGGCACTTTAGCCTTTACCCAGGGGAGGGCACTTCTGGCAGGGGGCACCTGCCTGGAGGTGTGGAACCTCACAAGGTGTTCATTATGGGTGGCAGGAAGGCTAGAGGAAAGTGAGACTGGAGAAGTAGGCAGGGCTTGGATGTCAGAACCTTACTCTGAGGGCACTAGGGAGCCACTGAAGGCTTTTGAACAGAGAAGCTACCTAGTTAGGTCTGCCAGTGTGGTAGCAGGGCTCCATTCTCCTCCACCTGACCTCTATGGCCAGGGCCTCTTCTCTTCCCTGACTGCGCTCTGTCCCTTGATGATTTCACCCCATCCCATGGCTTTAAATACCATCTTTCAGCTGCTGACTCCCATATTTATATCTTCAGGCAGGGCCTCTCTTCTGCAGTCCCAACTCTTGCATCCAACTGCCCACTTGGCATCTCTGCTTGGCCGTCTCACAAGCATCTCAAAGTTAACAAGTCCAAAACGGGATTCTAGATCACACCCACCCAACCCTCTCGCCCACCCCCACACGCCTGCTCCCTTCCCCGACCCATCGCAGTAAATGGCGCCACCATGCCATCTACTTTCTGCCTCAAGGCACGTCTGGAGCCATCAGCTTGATGGGCCCACTTTCTAGATGCCACGTGCCCACGTCACGTGCCCACATCCCTGCAGGCTGGGCCTGTCCCCACCGGCCTGGATGACGCCGTAGTCTGCTCACTTCTTTACTCTTCGTCTCATCGCTGACCACCCATTCTCCAGTGGGTGATGGACCTTTTTTTTTTTTTTGGAGACAGTCTCACTGTGTCACCCTGGGTAAAGTGCCATGGCGTCACAGCTCGCAGCAACCTCCAACTCTTAGGCTTAAGCGATTTTCTTGCCTCAGTCTCCCAAGTAGCTGGGACTACAGGCGCCCACCACAATGCCCAGCTATTTTTTTTGTTGCAGTTGTCATTGTTAATTTTAGCTGGCTGGGACTGGGTTCGAACCCGCCAGCCTCGGTGTATGTGGCCGGTGCCCTACCCACCGAGCTACAGGCGCTGCCAGGGTGATGGATCTTTAAAAAAGAAAAATTGGGTTAATCATCCACCACCTAAAATTCTTTACTGACATACCTCTGTACCTGTGATGAAATCTAAATTCCTGGCCCCGGCCCCAAAGCCTTATACGTATATGATCTGGCCCCTGCCCTTCTCTGAGCTCACCCGGCCTTGCTCTCTCTTAATCACCAGCTCCAGCCATACTGGCCTTCTTTGGATTATTAAAAGCATCCCCCGCCCCCTCCCACCTCAGGTCTTTACCTCTACTGTTCTCTCAGCCTGCAATCTACCACTTTAGTACTTTCTATTTCCCCCAAGCAAAATAGGTTTCCTGACAGTCTCAGTCACGATGCCTTCTTCTCTTTAAAGCACTTTTCACAGTGGGTCTCCAGGTCTGTCTTCCCCAGCAGAAGATAAGGAGCTAGTACAGCGTGCTTGCGAACAGTAGATGCTCGTTAAATAAGTGTTGAGTGAATAGATCCTAGAATAGGAGAGGAGGCCTGGAAGCAGGAGATCGAGGGAGAGAAACTGAGAGCTCAAAGGACAAAGCAAATAGAGGAAAGGGACCAGCACCAGGCAGGATGTTTAAATCTGATCTTGAGGGTACTGGGGAGCCTCAGAAAGTTCTTGAGCAGAGGCAAGGAAGAAATCTAAAGCAGGGGAGGCTCTATGCCTGACGATCATGCGTGGGCTCTGAAATCAGACTTCTTTGGGTCGGATCTTGGGTCAGCAGCTACCAACTGTGAGACCTTGAACTTCAGCTTCCCCCTTTGTAAAATAGGGCCCTCTAATGAAGCCCACACCTAAAGCTACTGCGATGTTAAATGTGCATGTCAAGTTCTTAGTAAACATTAGCTGACACTGCCACTGTAGGGTTGCCGGGGTGGCTTAGTAGGGCTGTGTGTGTTAGACATTGCACTTGGCGCTGGGGGTACACAGAGAATATGAACCCGCCCCTGCTCAGAGTCTGATAGGGGGACCAGGCAGATAAACCTCTGCCTGCCGTTCCCTGAGACCCATGCTACTGAAGGTAGAAACCAGGCAGAAAATTAATTCTAAGAGAATCAGGGGAGGCCTCCCAGCTTGGGATTTCGGGGAGACAGTTTCCTTGAGAGAATATTTTGAGTCAGCAGCCACTGGCCCGCGAACAAGGGGTGGGGGGTTGGGGGAAGGTTGCCTGCTTAGTTCCCAAAATAACCTGAATGTGAGGGCGGACAGGCCAGTGAGCTCCAGAAACCATGCCGTCCCGGCTGGGTTCCAGTGACCTTGGAGCAGTCCTTGCCCTGCCCCATGCCCCCGGGTGGCAAGTAGGGAAGGAGAAGGGAGGCCCACCACACCGGTCTGGCCCTGGCCCCTTGAGGCAGCTGAATGTCAAGTGCAGGCACCACGTCTCTCCTGCACGCGGGGCCCTGGGCTATCCTGAGACCCGACTCATGTTTGCATTTCAAATTCAGGAGCAGTGGCTTGACCACCAGGGCCAAAGACTGGCAAGTGGCGAGAGCGCAGGCTCCGGAGCTCGGCCGCTCCCCTCTCCCTGCCTCAGTCTGGGCTCTGACCTCCCAGTTTCAGGCCCCGTGTGGTTTCAGTTCCTGTGTCTGCATCTGTCTGTGCATCGCTCCCTCCTCCCTCCCCCTCCCTTCCTATATTTCCTTTATCTCTTTCTAAAACAATTATTATCAATATTATCTTTGACTGACAAATCCTAATTGTATACATTTATGGGGTAAATGTGATGTTTTGCTATATAAACACTCACACACACAAGGGAGCAAGATTAAACCAAGCGAATTAACATTTCCATCACCTTTCTTACCTGTCACTTTTTATAGTAATAGCGATTTCTCTGTTTTGAAGTCTGCCTCTGCCTCTCCCTCTTTCTCCTCCTTTCCTCCCGTTTTCTCCCTCCCACTCCTGGCCACTCAAGTTCTCACAGCTTCTTTCTCCCCTCTTTTCCCCCCCTCCTCCTCTACCCTTTCCTCGCCTCCCTCCCTCCAGTAAGAGGCTGCCTAGAACACACACACACACACACACCTTTGACGAGCAGCTCCCAGGCTCCACCCTCCCTGGACCCAGAATGGAGGGAGGAGGGTGGGATGTGGCTAATGGGGTCAGGGGTCCTGCACTTCCCCAGCCCCCCTCAGCCCCATCCTCACAGCTGCTGAGGGTGGGGAGGAGGCTCCTGAGCAGGTCCCTCAGTGTGCAGCTGCTGGGCTTCCCAGGCAGGTCAGAATGGGCAGGACAGACTACAGATCCGGTCATTGGGCCCATTCAGCAGAATTATAAATAGCAGCCTGTGCCCGGGCCCAGCCCAGAGAGCAACCAGGGCTGCCGCAGGGTCCCCTGTTCTGCACGCTCCAGCCATCCCTCTGAGGCAAGACCTGCCCCTCCCCTGTGCTGCCAGTGGGTCCCCAGGTCAGTATCCGATGTGTTGTCACCATGGCAACCTGCATGTCCCTGTCTCAGGTTTTAAAAGGTGGGGGCGGGGGAAGGAGGGAGAGGTCCAGTGACCTGGAATCAAAGGTCACCACTCTATGCCGGGCTTTTCTGACTCTGTTGGGGGTGGAGGAGTGGTGTCCTGCCCCCCAGTAATCTCACCCTATTGGAGGAGGATAAGGCGGAAGTGCCAAGGCAGGGAGGCTCAGGGGCCTGGCAGAGAGGCACCACCCTAGGACTCTGACAGTGGACTTGACACAGGGGGTCAGGCCCAGGCCTCGAAGCCAGAGAGACCTGGGTTCACATCTTTCATCTCCACTATCACTTAGCTTATTGTGGGGCTGCCACTTAATCCTCTGAGCTCAGCATGCTCCCCCAGCCCCCTGTAGCATAACCAAGGAGATCAAAGTTAACTAGTGGTGAGGCAGGTCCCTCACTTGCATACTTAATTCTTATTAGTCCACAGGTAGAGTAGCTTCAGGGTGAAGCTTGCAGACCTCAGAATCACAAAAACCTGGGTTCAGATCTGGCCTCTATCATTTACCAGCCAGGGGATCTTAAGTGGGTTGCTCAATCTCTTTGAGCCTTAGTTTTCCCATCTATGAAATGGGCATAAAACAACAACCAAACCTCACTGGTTGTTTTGAGGGTGGGATGGGCCATAAAGAGAAAGGGTACATAGCCGTGCCCCACACATGGCAACTATTCAGAACTGTCATTGCTATTCCACCCTCTTAGAGACAGTCCTGCCTTCATCGTCACCTCACTTGGTCACTTTAGGCAACTTCCTTTCCCTGTGAGGTTCCAGTCTCCCCATCTGCAAAATGACCACAGGACCACTCAGGCTCCACTGGGCTCTGAGGTCTGTGTGTCTCAAGCAGCCCCCACTGGGCCAGGCCATTTCTATTATTATGTAGTGATGCCCTCCCCCAGGCCTGGGCTCCTGAAACCGGAGCTTGTGAGGGACATCCTGAGCGGTTGCCTGGCAACTGAGGTGCTAGCTGGGAGGCTTGGGTGTCAGGGTGTCCAGAGTTAGCCCCCTCCCTAAAGGCCTGAGGGAGCAAGAGAGCTCAGGGCAGATCCCTGAGGGCAGCCTGGGAGAGACTGTCACTCCTCTCATACCTGCTTGAGCCCAGCCTGTGTCCGAACACTTTCTCAGGGTGAAAGTGGCCATTGGCCTGGGATATTTTTATAGGTGGAACACGTGGTCAGCCTCAGAGAGGGAGAAATCTGAGCTTCCGGCACTGCTAACTGATACAGCCACTGTCACCATCGTCCTCTTGCTGGAAATCAGCTGCCCAAGTTTGCCCCAAAGCATGGAGAATTCCCTGACCCCTTTTGGGGGCGGGGGCACAGAGGCTGGCTTCCGGAGGTCCCAGGGCAACTTGGCATGGGCCTCAGAGCCACACCTGACATATCAATCATCCTTCTCCTCACTCGGTCCACTGCAGGGCCTCTCCCATATTTTCCTTCCTTCCCCTATCAGATTTGCTACTAAACATCAGTCCCAGCTCTTCTGTGCTCTGCCTCAGTGACTTAGGGCAAGTCATTCAATCTCTTTGCCTTGGTTTTCTTATCTATAAAATGGGGATAATAAGAATTCCCACTTTGTAGCGTTGTGGGGTGGACTGAGAGATGGCGCGTATAAAGTGCTGGGTGCAGGGCTTGGCACACAGAAAACGCTCTGCAAGTGTTAGCTTATCGTCATTAATTGCATTAAATTGTTATACCACGCAGGCACCATGCCAGGTCAGGAGAGAGCACTGCCAAGCTTTTTGAGACAGGAGCCATATCTGGTTCGTCTCCACCCACATCACATCATGCATCATAGTAGGACCACAGAGAAAGTGCCAAACGAGTGCAGACGAGAAATGAGCCATTTCCCCTGAAACTCCTCCCGGCTCAGGGAGCTGAGCGCCCAGACAGTAGCTTCCAACGTCCCTTTTAACTCGAGATAATCCTTAGACCCTCTTAGGTCTGCATCATCCACAAAGTTGCCACAATGTGTCCAAAATCTCTTGTTTTCCCTCTCCGTCCTCTGTGTGGGGTGAGGGGGAGCAAGTGGGCTCTTGGTACACCTCAGGCGGACTTAAATAGCAAGGCAGACAGATGGTGGAGGGATCGGGATTTGGCGCCCGGAGGAGCCCGAGATGAGATCCGCCTCACATCTCACACCCTCAGCGCCTCACCGGCCTCACCCTGGTCCTGGCAATGTGTCCGAGTAACCTGTGTCAAGCAAGCCATTTGTCCCCTTCGGGTCCAGTCCCCTCATCTGTAAAATGGGCACTTTGCTCCCACTGCTCCAGGGTTACAGACAAGACAAAGGAGGGTGTACTATGAAGAAGTCCTCCAAATAACTGTGATTATTTATAACAAGATAACAGCGCTATGGAAGAGGCTGGGCTGGTGGCCGCAGCTCTCAGGGCCTACTGTTCAGTCAGCAAATCCACATTGGGTGCCCGCCAGCCCTCTGGCCTGGGGCCGTTTTTAACAGCAGGTGATGCAGCCAGGCTGATGGCTCCAGCATTTTATCCTTGGCTTCTTCCAAACACAGGAAGGGGCTACCATCTGCTTCCCTCCCCTCACACACAGCCCGCCAGGTCAGCCAAAGCCCCCACGGCCTTTCCCTGCTCAGGGCCCTGGCCTCGCACCTGTCAGCCACATGAGGGAGAAGAATCCCACTGGGAGTTCCCTTAGAGGATTCTCAAGTGTCCTCCTGTCCCACAGACCACATGGATACTGCCCGGGAAGGGGGGATGGGCACAGGACTGAGTCTGGGCCTGGGAGTCTATTTAGAGCACCAAGGCCAAGAGCACAGCCTTGGGACTCAGGCCCTAGTGTGAATTCCAGCCAGGCTGCACCCTGGCAGTTGACCTTGGCCAGTGATCCTACCTCCCGGAACCCCATTTCCTCAGGGACCTGTTCTGCGTATTAGTGAGATAATGCATGGAAAAGGTGGATATAAGGAGTGCACCTGCTAGTAATAAAACTTCACTGCCCTTCTGATTATTTTCAGCACTGTTGCTGTTACTTTGATGCCATTATTACTTTGGCCATCTCCCTGCCAGATATTATCTCATTCTTCTATCCTACCCATAGGCTAGGGCTGGGTACATAGCAGCTGCTGAATGCATGTTCTTTGCCTTTGTGTTTATTTATTTTGTTGTTGTTTAATTATTTTTTATTAAATCATAACTTTGTACATTGATGCATTTATGGGGTTCAGGGTACTGCTTCGATATACAATGTGAGCCTTTGTATTTAAACACAAATGTTTGTTGAAGAAGTGGATGAGTCCTGATCCAGGAAATCTTGTGCTTGCCTGGTTCCTGAGGTCAAGCTACAAGCTTTCACAGCCACTTTTCCATGTGTCCACTCAATGGGCTTCTGTTACATGCCAGCTGCGTCTGTCAGGTGTACTGGGAACTCAGAGATGGACGGTCTTAGAGGCATGAAGGGTCCAGCCCCATTAGGGGATCAGTGGACTCTGCCTGGGATCAGCATAGAGTTTACTGAGGAGGAGGCTTTTGAGGTGGGGCTCTGGAGGATGAATAAGAGTCCACCAAGCAAAGAAGCAGAAGGCAGGGAATACTTAAGGCATAGCAAGTGGTCCATAAGGCAGCTCTGAGTTGGATTTTTACTATTAAAACAAGAAGAATTCCCCACATAGATGTTTCATTGGCCACAAGATAACTGACTGACCCAAGGACCCACCGTGCTCCTCGGGATGGAGGGCAGGGGGTGCGATGAACCAGAGAGGCCCCTTCCCCTGGGCTCCAATCCAGTGTCGAAGACTTACCACAAGTCAGCATGTGTCGGTCTCTTGGAAGCCATCCAGCCCAGCCTCCTTAGCCCACAAATGGGAAAACTGAGGCCCACAGAGGGAAGACAGTAATCAATGGGACCTTTTGAGTTTTGAACTAAAAAGCATCTTATGAGCACTCTTATAAAATGCCGTTCTCTTGTTGCTGTCATTTGGTTCATGCTACATCTGAATGGCAGATTTCCCTGAGAGCTAACGTCATCTGCTGGCATGGTTTGGGGATTCAAGGGCCACCCTGCAGAGACGTGCTGAGTGACGAGTCTGCCACTCAGACTTCTGTTCTGGAGCCTGCACAGTTGCCCTTCTTGCTGCACACCTGCCTCCCAAGCTGAGACACTAGCACTCCCCTCCCCAGACAGGAAAACTCTTCATTCTAACCCATCACTTCCTTATACCCCTGCACACACGTGTGCGCACACACACACACAGGGTCTTATTTCCAAAATGCGTACACTTTCTCCACCTGACCCTGCCCCATTCAGACGTGTGCAGGCAAGCCTGTGCACGAGCATGACCATGCTGACTGGCACAGACACACGTGTACACATGCACGGAAATGAATGTCCATGGACAAGAGGGAGCCGGGATATTCAGCTCAGCACCCAGAGTAGGTCAGAAAACATCCCAGCGGGAAAAGCAGAAGGGAGCAGAGCCTGGAGGGGCCATGGCAGGGGCTGCGTCAGGCTGCTGGATGTGAACGCCTTCAGGGGTCTCCTGAGGTTTGGGAAGGAGGGATGCGGGCAGAACTTGAGCCTCCTTCAGAAGCTAAACAAGTCAAGCCAGGATGCAGGGAAGAGGAGGCTCATGGCTGGTTCTTGGCAAGAAATGAGGAGGAAAAAACAAACAAAAAGAAAAAGGAAAAGAAAAGAAAGGAGCAGGGGGTCCCTCCAGGGTGTCCTTCAGGCCTGCCCTGCCTGCTGCTCGGGGTTGAGGAAGGGACTAGCACTCATGGAAAACACTGCCCAGGATGAAATGGGATGATCCCTGGAGCCTCACAGGGGTAGATGAGGGTGGGACGCTTAGGAAGGTAAAGTCTCTGACAGGTCCCCATCAGCACCTGCTCTGTGGCCTTGGCCAGTGGCTTCCACCTCAGGGCCTTTATTGCCCTGTCTAGAAATCACCGTCATTCTGTTCACAGTGTGTCTGGCTGGCCCAGCTCTGCGCTGAGCCCTGTGCCCTGAACTCACTCACGTTATCCTCCCAGAACCCTGGGACAGAGGGCCTGTCATTACCTGTTTT
Organism: Perodicticus potto; assembly: GCA_963574655.1. Lineage (NCBI taxonomy): Eukaryota > Metazoa > Chordata > Mammalia > Primates > Lorisidae > Perodicticus > Perodicticus potto. The sequence continues at coordinate 1,524 of CAUYRH010163845.1, read as the reverse complement.
AGAGATATGGCTGGCAGCTGAGGCCGGAGAGCTGACTCGATTTACCCATGATCGCTCGGCAGAGTGAGGCATCCCAGCTAGTCCTCTCTGCCTTTAACCCTCAAACAAAGGAACTCTGATCGGGGAGTCAGATGAACCTCCCAAAAGGAGGTGGCACTAGGGACTGCAGATCTGGGCACCCAAAGATGGGATGTAGAAGGTAACTGGCAAAGAAGAGGAAAGGCGACATTCCAACTGGGGATCCCAGCCGTGCAGCAGCGTGCAGGTGGGGCTTACAGGGGCTTGGCCGGCATTGGTTTCCAGGGCTCAGAGTCTCAGCACCAAGCCTGTGGCTCTGCATAGCTTCAGCAGGCCTGGGGTCCCCTGGGCCTGCGTCCCCTGGGAGACTGCATTCGCATCTGTCCCCGTACAGATGGCTGGTGAGTGGAGCTAGCGGCCCCCACCCCCACCCGCACCCCCTTCTGACGCGGGGACTAGGCTGCACTGGGGAGTGTGGTGCGGTGTTATTTTTAGAAGTGGCACCATCTGTTCAAGGTGCCGGGTGGATTCTGTTCGTCTCCGCAGTGGCCAGGGACAGCCATGCCAAGTCAGGGGAAGAGCTGCAGAGCTAGTCGGGACCCCACAGTCACACTGTGGCCAGGATGGTCACTAACCAGAATGCCGACCTGCCGTAGGTGGGAGCCAGCGAGATTCTACAGGCCCACAGGGCATGAGGTTCTGGGGTCTAAGGTCTGGGGCTGCCAACATAGAGGACGAGCTGAAGGTAGAAGGCACCAGGTGCCCCCCCACGCCCCATCCTGATCCCTGGGCCTGGGCCCAGAATCCTGACAGATTCTGAGTGTCCTGGGCCTGACCTCCCGCTAGGGGGTGGGGCAGATAATGGAGAAGAGGCAAAGGAGAGAGGATGGTGACCAGACCGTGAAGATCCCTGTGGCACGTAACGCTGGGGTGGCAGAAGACAAGTCTGCCCAGTGTGGCCCCAAAGGCTGGGACATCTCCCCACTCTCAGCCACACAGGCTCCACTGCATTCTGCTGGCCGGGGGGCCGCCGTGTAACCCTCTGATCCAGAGCGGGGGTTCTGACAGCAGTCTGCCTGGGTTCAAATCCAACAGTTATGTGACCCTGGGCAATCTCCTTAACCTTGCTCATCTGTGAAAGGGGATACCAGTAGCAGCTACTTCTGAGGGCTCAGGTGTGGGTCTCTGGTTTAGTGCCTATAAGGTGTGACATGTTGTCCAGCCCTCAGTAAGTGAGGATTTGGCATAAGCTATTTCCACTAGTTGTCCGGTTTCCACTTTGGAAGCTGACTTCACCTTAAGACCAGTCGTGGCCGGCTCGGCGCCTGTGGCTCAACGGGCTAAGGCGCCAGCCACGTACACCTGAGCTGGCGGGTTCGAATCCAGCCCGGGCCCGCCAAACAACAATGACGGCTGCAACCAAAAAATGGCCGGGCATTGTGGCGTACGCCTGTAGTCCCAGCTACTTGGGAGGCAGAGGCAAGAGACTCGCTTGAGCCCAGGAAT